>CALNHX010011480.1:0-31798 GCA_940337035.1 Agriotes lineatus
CTTTTTTATCGGTGGGAGGCCACGATACAAAACTATAAACAAGTGTAACTCAGAAAAACAAAACAATAAACACTTTAGATTATTCTGAAATCTGATAGTTAAAGCGTTTGGCTACTATTTGTTTTGTTTTTCTGAGTTACACTTTTGTTTACAGTTTTGTATGTTTATGCAAGTTGTTTAAACTTGATTTAAACACACATAAATTTTATTTTCTAAAATTTACGAAATCCAGTTGCACGTTTTTAAATGCAATTCCCATTTATTAGCAAGAAAAATTTAATGTTGCAATCACCAGTCTTTGCCTCATAATTACTAAATTTAATATGTTTAAATTAGATTAAAAATATATATTTCAGTCCAAATTTACGGAACATTATTCATAATTTAAAAGCCAGTGTTATTACGCAATCAGACGAGTTAAAGACCAGGAAAAATGCAAATCTGCACTCCATGCACAATACCGACCTACAGTAGTAAGTTCAACGGGCGACCTTCGCTCTAGCAGGAAATAAAAACTGCACAATTGCTACTCTGCTGTTTTGTAATTTAAACACTCTGTCCCAGTAAACTGTATATATGAACTTTGATATTGTTACTTCGTTAAGCATTTTTAGTTTTGTATAAATACCAGTTTATTTTTTATAATAAAACAATCTGCATTTAATGTTTGATTCATTCACTACCCCTTCTAAGCCATAATATTTATGGGGCATGAGGCTGTGCTCCAGGGGTTAGTGTTTCTACTGTCGTCCGTTCAAGTACCATTGACTACATTGGTTTAAAACGTAAACACAGTCTTGTTTACGTGCTAGACGGATAGAATCAGCGCAAAGTAACGGAATCCTGAAGCAGCCTCTCAGGCAATTCTGTTCATGGTCCTTCGAGCCGGATCTGTCTCCAACTAACGAAAAAACACATCCCGAGAAGAAGACAACATCTGCCAACCACCCAGTTCCCAGAAAATGGCCAACAACATGGAGGAATTCAACAAATTAGCTGTCGCCCAAGAAGAGCTCGCGCAGAAGATAAAGCAAATATTATCCAACAGCAAAAAGGACCCTGCCAGCCGAAAAAATGAAGCCTACATCGCCAGTCGCAACAAAACGCTGGACGAACTTTGGAACACTGCAACTAAAAATCATGCAGAAATGGGGCAGCTAAGTATTCCAACTCATAATTATTTTAAAACAGGGTATTACGACCAAATTAAAGCCATATACGGCGAAGCAAAAAGTTACTTGCAGAGCTGTTCAAAATCAACGGAAATTTCCAACCCCTCCGTAAACAGAACGCAAGAGGAAATGGTGGCCAACCCCGAGCAAAAGGTTCGTATCCGAAAACTGCAGATTCGGATTCAGAATTTTAAGCAAGCGATGGACGACGCCGAACTAACACAAGAATTAGGGAGGCCCGCCATCACGACAAAGGAATTAAGAGAAAAATGGGATCGTGTGGTCGAGATGGACGAAGAAGTTATGTCAAACGACATGGCTTCAGAACAAATGCACTTCAGTCCTGAATATACTACGTTGGAAGACAGGTATAGAAATTTAATTATTTTATTGCAAGCGCCGACAAGGAACGAGCAAGCAGCAGCCATCTCGCTTACTCAAGTCAAAATCCCCATATACGAGGGAAATTATGAAGAATGGGCCACTTTCAAGGACCTGTTCACCAAATTAGTAGATGACAACCAGAATATGGACGATGTCATCAAGATGCAATATTTAAAGACGCATCTTAAGGGAGAGCCAAGCCGACTGATCCAGCATCTAGCTGTTACCCAAGCAAACTACAACACCGCCTGGAATCTGCTGCAACAAAGGTATCAAAATAATCGCCTTATTTTAACTAAATTGCTAGATACCATATTCGATCTGCCGGTCCTCTCCAAAGAGTCAGCCCAAGGGTTAAAAAGATTGCACGACTCCATCAAGGAATGTGTGGAGGCAATCAAAAATTTAGGCATCTCCACGGACAGTTGGGGTCCGTGGATTAACAGAGCTATCGCTCGAAAATGGGATCCTGAAACCAACAAATTATATGAACAGTCGCTTCAATGTCCAAATGAAGTCCAGGATCACCAAAATTTAATGGCTTTCCTGCAAGTGCGGTTCCAATCCCTAGAATCCATAGATGGTGCTCGAAAGCCCAAGCAGGAAAAACCACAGAAGAATTACGCTTCCGCATCCCTAAATTGCAAGCTGTGCCATGGAGATCATTACATCGACAACTGTAGTAAATTCCAGAGGCTACCTACCCATGAAAAACTAGAAGCAGTAAAAACCAATCGATTGTGCTATCGATGCTTGCGACACGATTCAAATATACCATGTCGTGCCTATTTTAATTGTAGGATCTGTCGCTTCCCGCATCATACACTGCTTCATAAGGCGCAGCCACCATCAAGACCGCTCCCTGCCCAAAAGATGAGAACGTCAGCTCATGCAGCAGCTATGAAGACTTTCAACGCTCCAGAAAAGAAGCCGAAGTCGGACATCATTACCGCCAATTTAGACGCACAGGAGAGCCAAGTTCTACTTGCCACAGCAATGGTTCAAGTAAAGGCAGCATCCGGGATGACTCATCTATTACGAGTATTAATAGATCCCGGGTCTCAGGGGTCATTTATCACGGAAGCATCAGCCAAATTATTGGCGTTACCCAGGACCAAAGTTCGAGCTGAAATCACAGGAATCGGGAACAGCGAGCCAAAAATTGCCAAATGGAAAATCCCAGGTTTGATCACACCTAGATTTTCAAGTAACTTTTCCCTACCTGTCAATTTACTAATACTTCTTAAACTTACCAAAGCCATGCCTTCATCCCCCATCCCAAACATAAATATAGATTCCTGGAGCAATACCTTCATCGCCGATCCAACCTTCAACCGACCCGGTCCTATAGATATAATTCTAGGCGCCGAAGAATATTCAAAAATAATTCTAGAAGGAATCACTAGAACAAAGGATGGCATCTAGGGACAAAATACCAAACTGTGGGTATTATCTGGAACCATTGGAAGACAGCATAACGACAGCATTAAAGTCAACATCATGGTTGCCAAAATTGGAGAAGAATATCAGTTGCAAAAATTCCGGGACACAGAAGAAGTACCCACACAAAGAACACTTTCCCCAAAATATCAGGTACGTGAAAAGAAATTCACAGAATCAGTACAGGAAAGACCGCAGAAAATCGAAGCTTCCGAAACTCTTAATCATGGAGGTCACTACATCAAAAGCTGTGGTCAGTTCCGAAGTTCACCTACCAATGACAAGCAAACAATCCAGCAGGTGAAGAAAATATTAACAACCGATCCTACAGCGGAAGAACGAGCAATCGCAGCTGCCAATATAAAGAATACGGAAGTTCAACATCCTGTTATCATCGAATGTGAAAAAATAGCATCTTCTCATCCACGAGAAAATCATCAAGTGCATGGAGTTTCCAAAATCCTCGTTCACGAAGTCTCCATTCACGAAGTTTCCATTCACCAAGTGGATGGACAGAAAGAAAAGGAAATTGCAGGCCACGAACAAATCGTTGAAACTCCTACAGCAGCTCCAGGTAATGAATACAGCCCAGAAGTTACAGCAATAACTGCAGAAAATGAAAAACCCTCCGACTCCATTAAACACTCGACACCCGGTGGAGAGCGGCACCAAGACTTGTCGGCAGGGGATGCAGGAAAAGAAAAATCCAATGTCAAACACTTCGCGCCAAGCGGTGGAAGCAGCCCAGAAATTGCAGTTATAACTACAGCAATCAAGAAACTCTCAGAGTCCACTGAAAATTTGACAACCATTGGAGGGTGGCACCCAGAAAAGGCAGCAATAAATGCAGCAAACAAGAAACCCTCCGAGTTCATTAAACACTTAGCACCGAGTGGAGGGTGGCAACAAGACACAGCAGCAAGAATTCCAGTACACGAGAAACCCTCCGAGTTCACTAAAAACATAGCACCTAGTGGAGGGTGGCATCAAGAAATGACATCAAAAGATGCAGCAAGCGAGCAAACCTCCGAGTTCGCTAAGCACTTAGCCCCTCATAGAAGATGGTATCAAGAAGACGGCTTATTAAAGTCTGCGAGGGAAGTTACCGAAAACACGCAATGTGGAATACCGATACGGAATCTTCTAAAACAGCTAACCTCGGCAAGAGTGATATTAATTATCGTATTCACCCATATAATGTTCGTCTCCAAAGGAAGAGGCAGCCGATGGACGTTGTCGGGATGTTCCAAATCAAGTGGCAACGTATTTAACGACAGAATAACACAAAAGCTCTTTTACAGAAATAGCAAAGGAGCCAGTGTTGCAGCAACCCAACCACTTCGAGGATTTACAACCCTTTCGGTTAGACCTGCATCATCATCTGAAGGAAGTAGCATGCAGAGCCATCCGACGTCGCTACCACCTATCCAGAGGAATAATCAACACCGTCTAAAAGACGTGACATGGAAAACCATCCGCCATCACTTCTATCTATCCAGCGGGATCACCGGCAGCATATTGGGAGCCGCCATTCTAATAGGAGCCTTCTACTACATTCGGAAAAGGATCAACCGAAGGAAGCATCAATCCAAACAACGCCAGTCAGCCGTAGAAGAATATCCTCTAAAAACCCTTAATGTGGAAGAAACAATATAGTTTTCCTTTTCTTTTTCTTCAGCCTAAAATTGGCAATATGTTTAAACTTGATTTAAACACACATAAATTTTATTTTCTAAAATTTACGAAATCCAGTTGCACGTTTTTAAATGCAATTCCCATTTATTAGCAAGAAAAATTTAATGTTGCAATCACCAGTCTTTGCCTCATAATTACTAAATTTAATATGTTTAAATTAGATTAAAAATATATATTTCAGTCCAAATTTACGGAACATTATTCATAATTTAAAAGCCAGTGTTATTACGCAATCAGACGAGTTAAAGACCAGGAAAAATGCAAATCTGCACTCCATGCACAATACCGACCTACAGTAGTAAGTTCAAGGGGCGACCTTCGCTCTAGCAGGAAATAAAAACTGCACAATTGCTACTCTGCTGTTTTGTAATTTAAACACTCTGGCCCAGTAAACTGTATATATGAACTTTGATATTGTTACTTCGTTAAGCATTTTTAGTTTTGTATAAATACCAGTTTATTTTTTATAATAAAACAATCTGCATTTAATGTTTGATTCATTCACTACCCCTTCTAAGCCATAATATTACAAATATGACTAAAATCATATTTAGCACCCCACTACAGTACATTAAAGTACACATTCAATGTACACGTTATATGCTGAACCTGAGATCCTCGTAGTTTTATGTAAGTTCTAGTTGTAAGTAGTTTTAGGTGGTTATATTTGTATTTTCTTGGTTGCTGCTGTTTTATGCAACCCCTTTTCTACACTATATTGGTTTTACAATATTGTTATTTTAGTTATGTCCATTTAGATTTAGAATAATTTAGTCTTTTGATGTGGTTTATTTAGAAAATCCTAATTACTTTATATGTTTGTATTAACGGCTAATTATGATAATTTGTTATTGTTTAATTTCTAAGTTACATCCTTGTAATCAGCGTAAGCTGTTAGGGTGATAAATAAATAAATAAATAAATAAATAATATTTATGGGGCATGAGGCTGTGCTCCAGGGGTTAGTGTTTCTACTGTCGTCCGTTCAAGTACCATTGACTACATTGGTTTAAAACGTAAACACAGTCTTGTTTACGTGCTTGACGGATAGAATCAGCGCAAAGTAACGGAATCCTGAAGCAGCCTCTCAGGCAACTCTGTTCACAAGTGCATGAAATATTCATATTGTTGAAAAGAAAAAAAAACCTCTACCAGAAAATGTCAAAAAATATATAGTGTCATTTAAAAAAATTGCATGTGACGTCACCACTCTGAAACATTAATTTAGTATCCAACATAGTATTTGTTTAACATCCTTAAAAGTAGTTATGGCAGATGCTAATTAAATGTCACAGTCTTAACCTATTTGTTTTAGTAACTTTTTGTAAGTACATTCCCAAACAAAAGAACATTTTGGAAGTACACTCATGAAATTTTAGAAATCAAAGGCCACTTTGTGTTTTTATGTTTAGTGAACAGACTATATCTGTCTTTTTCTTTTCCGCTTGTGATAATTGCTCATATCCATCCTCCAAATATGTAAATATTCCTGCCAACTTTTGTCCCGAAGTATTTTGTTTTGTTATTTTCATTGGTTTAATCCCAAATACAGGGCTTAGATTCTACTAGTTCAATTAATGTTACTATATCGTATTTAAAACCGGCCATTTTTTGTTAGTTTCACCAAAAAATTCCACACCACTCACACAAAATCAAATGAAAATATTAAAAATTCGTCGAAGACGCGAGTGGAGAGACTGCTGCTCGCCGACAAGACGTCCTCTAACGACACGATACCGATATATCGGCAAGTGGGAAAACATTCCCGCTATTTACATGAGATTACGTGTCCGCCGGCATCGTTGTCGTTTCCGTGCCGGTGTCGTGTCGGTCAGTGTGAAAACGCCCAACGGGTGCGAGAAGTGACCATCACCTCAGCTTCGCACCTGGTTCATACGTCAAATTTTATCAAATAAACACGAAATATTGACACAACATATTTAAATTTCGCGTCTGCAAGAAAGCCTGATGTTTTTAGATTGTACTGAAAACACCATTTGGGCGTCTCGCTCTACAGTTTTCTGCCTTGCTCCACTGCGCATTTGTGGTCGCTGAGATATGGCAAGACTTCTAACTTTCGCACAGTGATGCCAGCTATAACCGTTTAGCGGTATATTTGTTTGTTTGTTTGTTTGTTTGTTTGTCCGCTTCGCTTCTCAAATACCGTCCTACCGTTATGTGTTAAATATCTAGCGTGTTTTCTAGAATTGTAAACCAAGTATGGTACAATCCTATCTACACTATAATTAATTTTATGGAATGCACACTTTGCAAATTCTTTTAGAACTTATTCATACGATGATCTAATTTTCTTTTATTGTTTTAGATTAATTTGCTGGGGGTTTCTCTACGAATTCTAAGCTTTGCACTTTTGCATTATTCCATCGCGATTGCCGCAAATTGTGCACAACTTAGAGCAACATCCTACAGGTTGCATGTGAGCTTTTGTGGTGTTTGTGCGTTGCTATCTTTTAAATGAAATACGTTGAAATATATAGCTATTAAGGCAACTAGTGTTTTACAGAGGGTTTAAAAATCGAGGTCGAGCTCGAGTTTTATGATCGACAGAGATTTTTAAACTGTAAAACACGAGTTGGCTTCAATATTTTTTCTACAGCCGTGATTTGAAACTGTTTCTAAGGGTTTTATAAACTCTTAAAGTACTCCGTGCTTTTGTTTTATAGACAATATAAGGCACGCTGCATATGACCCTTGAAACAGTTTAAAATCACGGCTGTAGAAAAATTATATTTTGAGGTGAGATAAATCTGATAACATGGAATTTAGACATAATTTAATTGTGTTATTAAATAATATTCTAGTTCAAGTGATTCATACGAAACAGATAAAGAAGCCTATGTTTCGATAAAGAAAGGCAAAATCGTATATATCGTATTGTAGGACTTTTAAGCTCGGTACTGACTTGAGCATTTTTACGCGCACGAACGTGTGTGCGCGTAAAATGCTCAAGTCAGTACCGAGCTTTATACACAGCAAAAATTATTTAGGGAGCAATGCTTGTTATGATTTGAATGTGAATAAACAACTGTTAAGCCGCCATAATTCTATCATTTACAAGAAATTGGAATCGCTTTCCGATTGTGATGTAGATTCAGAATGATAGGTTTTTATTTTATTTATTCATATATGTACCTACCTAATGTTATTGTCATTATAGAAGAAAATTCTAAAGAAACTTTTTTAAAATATAAAAATAAGTACTAATTTGTGTGTCCTTTGGTTTTTAATTCTATTATTCAACCGTTTCCAAGTTCAAATCTCTCACTTTTTACTTCCTTTTACAATAAAGGAAGTATTGGATTCACCCCAAAAATTCGAAATTGAGTTTTCAACAGATCTTCACGTTTTAGAGTCCCCTGAACCCAAAAAACATATTTTTTTCATTGGTCTGTGTGTCTGTGTGTCTGTCTGTCTGTCTGTGAACAGAATATCTCCAAAACCAAAAGAGGTATGGCGTTGAAACTTCATATATAAGTTTTGTGTACTCTATAGATGAGACAGCAAGCTTTTGAAGAAAATCGCATAACCGAAAGTAGGTGTTTACTCTTGTGATTTTTCAGTTTTTTTCGATTTTTTCAAAAACGGCTCTAACGATTTTTTTCAAACTTTATATTTTTATTACATTTTTAATGTGTATTGATGTGAGATATAGTCTGTTCACTAAACATAAAAACACAAAGTGGCCTTTGATTTCTAAAATTTCAAGAGTGTACTTCCAAAATTCATCTTTTGTCTAGGAATGTACTTACAAAAAGTTACTAAAACAAATAGGTTAAAGTGTGACATTTAATTAGCATCTGTCATAACTACTTTTAAGGATGTTGAACAAATACGGTGTTGGATACTAATGATGTAGAATTTATTACTAGGTGTTTTTATTACATTTATAAAAGTTCAGGCAAGAATTTCCAGAATAATAAGTAATTTGACACTGAAATAATGAGATTTATTAATTGTCATTTTTAAATTCTAAGTCGCCTTTATGCAGGTGTGGAAACCTTTGCAAAATAAAATACAGAATCCCTAGCACACAAATGTTACGTATATGCCAACTCCAAGAAAATTTAATGTTTTTGTGTTTACTGAATGGCCTATAGGTGATTTTTCAGTTGAATACTTCTAAAATGGGTTTCTTTTTGTTTCTATTTTTTTATTAACTTCTATTTTAAATACAACACCCGGTATATTATTACATTTTTAATTCAGCTTATAATTCTAAAAAAAAATTGTCTCTTCAACTAATTCTCTATTTTGTACCGTTTTTGTAGAATTTCCAATATTTGAAAATTTTTGACAAATGCTTAGAAATTAAAAATCAAATTTTTGGATAATTATAAGATCACTGTAAAAGGAAGTTGTGTGAGTGTATCACACCAGATTTTTTAATGATGATTCTACCGCCACTCTCACTGAACGTCTGGCAACACTGCTTTCGCATCTAAAGTTATTTATTTATGTTCTGACGTGTTCTAGTTCTGATGAAATGACCGGCTTTAACTCTCTGACAATGATGACGTTGTAAATAGCAATTTTTAGTTGCACTTGCGTGTCAGCATCAACAAAACTCCAAAAACAGGTTAAATAACGTGCATTTGTACACGAATAGGTATAAGTTTTATTCCTTACTTTGCAGATGGTTTAAAGGCCCACGATTTAATTATTGGAGTAGTTCCAGATCGCTCCACTCTCTCCTCCAGATTGCTCCTTGTTTATTTTAGGTAAATTGCAATCAGTCAACATTAGAAGCAAAACGGGTGCTACATTTATGTGTAGTTTATACAGCATTCATAACCCGGTAGGATTTGGGCTCCTGGGGTCAAGATAGGGAATACATATGAACTACCGATTCGAGAGCTAGTAACATAAGAGGGAGGCTACACAATTCAGAACCGCTCGAGGAGCTTCAACTTAAAGTAAACTACACCAATAAATTATCAAATGCAAGTCGAATTATAGTAGCAGAGAAAAATATTTTGCGCTATTATACAACAATACCAAGAATTTGGACAAAGCTTAAAATGCGTAATTCAGGTGTCATACAACGTCATTATCTCCTAGAAATAAAAACTATTATTGTTAATATGTGTAATAACAACGCTTTTTGTCTATTCATTTTTATTGTATTAAAATTATTATTATTATAAACAATAAATTAATTAAATAATTTAAGATATCATTTTTTTATTTTTCTCTTTTAAATTTTTTTCTAGGTCAAGGAAGAAGTACTAACACGTTCACCACGCCGCGCCGGCCGGCTCTCAAGGAGCGGCGTCGCGGCGCTAAAATCGGATTTTTTTCCTCGAGAAATTTTTTCACGAAATTACATATCTAGGTCAAGGATAACATACTAAAACGTTTCCTAAGCGGGCAGGCCCAAAAACGACGACAGGCGCCGTCGGCGTCCAATTCTGCTTGATTTTACTAGTACGGTTTGGGATACTGGGGTCAGCTCGTATTTTTTTGCAATAAATTAAGATAGCACCTTGAAATTTTGCACAAGCAATCTGGGGGCGGTCCTCTAACAAACGAGTCCGGTTTCGAAGCCCTACGCCGCTCCCAAGGAGCGGCGTCGCGGCGCTAAAATCGGATTTTTTTCCTCGAGAAATTTTTTCACGAAATTACATATCTAGGTCAAGGATAACATACTAAAACGTTTCCTAAGCGGGCAGGCCCAAAAACGACGACAGGCGCCGTCGGCGTCCAATTCTGCTTGATTTTACTAGTACGGTTTGGGATACTGGGGTCAGCTCGTATTTTTTTGCAATAAATTAAGATAGCACCTTGAAATTTTGCACAAGCAATCTGGGGGCGGTCCTCTAACAAACGAGTCCGGTTTCGAAGCCCTACGCCGCTCCCAAGGAGCGGCGTCGCGGCGCTAAAATCGGATTTTTTTCCTCGAGAAATTTTTTCACGAAATTACATATCTAGGTCAAGGATAACATACTAAAACGTTTCCTAAGCGGGCAGGCCCAAAAACGACGACAGGCGCCGTCGGCGTCCAATTCTGCTTGATTTTACTAGTACGGTTTGGGATACTGGGGTCAGCTCGTATTTTTTTGCAATAAATTAAGATAGCACCTTGAAATTTTGCACAAGCAATCTGGGGGCGGTCCTCTAACAAACGAGTCCGGTTTCGAAGCCCTACGCCGCTCCCAAGGAGCGGCGTCGCGGCGCTAAAATCGGATTTTTTTCCTCGAGAAATTTTTTCACGAAATTACATATCTAGGTCAAGGATAACATACTAAAACGTTTCCTAAGCGGGCAGGCCCAAAAACGACGACAGGCGCCGTCGGCGTCCAATTCTGCTTGATTTTACTAGTACGGTTTGGGATACTGGGGTCAGCTCGTATTTTTTTGCAATAAATTAAGATAGCACCTTGAAATTTTGCACAAGCAATCTGGGGGCGGTCCTCTAACAAACGAGTCCGGTTTCGAAGCCCTACGCCGCTCCCAAGGAGCGGCGTCGCGGCGCTAAAATCGGATTTTTTTCCTCGAGAAATTTTTTCACGAAATTACATATCTAGGTCAAGGATAACATACTAAAACGTTTCCTAAGCGGGCAGGCCCAAAAACGACGACAGGCGCCGTCGGCGTCCAATTCTGCTTGATTTTACTAGTACGGTTTGGGATACTGGGGTCAGCTCGTATTTTTTTGCAATAAATTAAGATAACACCTTGAAATTTTGCACAAGCAATCTGGGGGCGGTCCTCTAACAAACGAGTCCGGTTTCGAAGCCCTACGCCGCTCCCAAGGAGCGGCGTCGCGGCGCTAAAATCGGATTTTTTTCCTCGAGAAATTTTTTCACGAAATTACATATCTAGGTCAAGGATAACATACTGAAACGTTTCCTAAGCGGGCAGGCCCAAAAACGACGACAGGCGCCGTCGGCGTCCAATTCTGCTTGATTTTACTAGTACGGTTTGGGATACTGGGGTCAGCTCGTATTTTTTTGCAATAAATTAAGATAGCACCTTGAAATTTTGCACAAGCAATCTGGGGGCGGTCCTCTAACAAACGAGTCCGGTTTCGAAGCCCTACGCCGCTCCCAAGGAGCGGCGTCGCGGCGCTAAAATCGGATTTTTTTCCTCGAGAAATTTTTTCACGAAATTACATATCTAGGTCAAGGATAACATACTAAAACGTTTCCTAAGCGGGCAGGCCCAAAAACGACGACAGGCGCCGTCGGCGTCCAATTCTGCTTGATTTTACTAGTACGGTTTGGGATACTGGGGTCAGCTCGTATTTTTTTGCAATAAATTAAGATAGCACCTTGAAATTTTGCACAAGCAATCTGGGGGCGGTCCTCTAACAAACGAGTCCGGTTTCGAAGCCCTACGCCGCTCCCAAGGAGCGGCGTCGCGGCGCTAAAATCGGATTTTTTTCCTCGAGAAATTTTTTCACGAAATTACATATCTAGGTCAAGGATAACATACTAAAACGTTTCCTAAGCGGGCAGGCCCAAAAACGACGACAGGCGCCGTCGGCGTCCAATTCTGCTTGATTTTACTAGTACGGTTTGGGATACTGGGGTCAGCTCGTATTTTTTTGCAATAAATTAAGATAACACCTTGAAATTTTGCACAAGCAATCTGGGGGCGGTCCTCTAACAAACGAGTCCGGTTTCGAAGCCCTACGCCGCTCCCAAGGAGCGGCGTCGCGGCGCTAAAATCGGATTTTTTTCCTCGAGAAATTTTTTCACGAAATTACATATCTAGGTCAAGGATAACATACTGAAACGTTTCCTAAGCGGGCAGGCCCAAAAACGACGACAGGCGCCGTCGGCGTCCAATTCTGCTTGATTTTACTAGTACGGTTTGGGATACTGGGGTCAGCTCGTATTTTTTTGCAATAAATTAAGATAGCACCTTGAAATTTTGCACAAGCAATCTGGGGGCGGTCCTCTAACAAACGAGTCCGGTTTCGAAGCCCTACGCCGCTCCCAAGGAGCGGCGTCGCGGCGCTAAAATCGGATTTTTTTCATCGAGAATTTTTTTCACGAAATTACATATTTAGGTCAAGGATAAGGTACTAACACGTTTCCCAAGCGGGCCGGCCTAAAAACGACGGCAGGCGCCGTCGGCGTCCAATTTTGCTCGAGATTACTAGTGCGATTTGGGATCCTGGGGTCGACTCGTATTTTTGCAATAAATTAAGATAGCACCTTGAAATTTTGCACAAGCAATCTGGGGGCGGTCCTCTAACAAACCGATACTTTATACCTATGTCAAAATTACACAAAAATGTGATAAAATAAGCATTGCTTTACATACGAGTGTTTAACTTTAAAATTGAAATTTTGAAGACTTTGGATATTTTAAACTTTGAGTAACTAGTTGAACAATTAAAAAAAACAATGAAAACATATATTATTAGCAAAATAAGAAAAATACGCCGGTAACTATCTGGTGCAGTTCATTGTTTTGTCTAGTGCAGACTGCTATACCGGGTGGCCAATTAAGGAGGGCACTCGGCCCTATCTCGAAAAGTAATTGTCGTAAAGACTTGCGGAAAAAAAATTTATGACTAAAGCGGCCAAGAGAAAACGCTGGAAATTATTTGTAAGTTTCTAGAATGGCCGCCAGGGGGTGTAATCGCATTCTTGAATTTTAAATCTCGTTTTTTGAGAAATATTCTTATATTACAGATAGCTAAAATGGACACCGTTTTAAAGCTGAGATAAATTCTATTCTTTTTCGTTAAATGCTTTTTGCTCTATTTTTTAAGGGAAAGTGGTGGGAGGTATCCGAACATTTTCGGAAAGAAATGTCAATAACTTCAAAATGGGCGAACTGATTTTGTCAAACTTGGAGTCGTTGAAGAGGGGTTTTCTTAGGCTATCAACACTGCTTTGAGCGAATTGATTTAGATTGCTTGTCTCGCCGCTAGAGGGCGTTTTGCGAGAACACTACAAATGAAATAGATTTTCTCAATAAAATTAAATGCAATGATATCACTTTTATTGCAACAAAAGATAGTCAAATAAGGGTCTAACACGCTAGTGAAAACCGCATTTCGATATTTCTTTCCTAACCTAAAATATCAGTAAAAGAAATTAAAACTCGAAATAATGTCGCATCTTTGGGAATATTTTCAGTATACCTGCCATTATTAAATTCTAATTATCGTTCTTTTAGCAAAATATATATAAATATACTGTTAAAATACCAACATTATATTTAAAATGTCAATAATAAGTAATACTCACTCAATATGATTGCATATTGCCCTTCTGTCCACACGAAATGCGAAATTTTTAAAATGCAAGTGTGCTTTGAAAAACAAAATACCAAAAATTATAATGGTGGTGATTAAGTGTCAATCATATTAAGATTTCAGCTATTTATAGTGCATTTTGGTGGCCTTATCTGTAAAAAAATGCCTTTTCCACCTGCAGAAGTGTTTGATATGTTTCGTGTTTAATTTCAAAACAATGAAAACGCAACTGTTTTTGTTAGAATCTAGGCGATAGCGTATCCTGATAGGCGCCATCCAACTGTCAAAGTTTTTCGTGTGAACAGAAAGGCAATATTCAATCATATTGAGTGAGTATTAATTATTATTGACATTTTAAATATAATGTTGATATTTTAACAGTAAATTTATATATATTTTGCTAAAAGAACGATAATTAGAATTTAATAATGGCATGTATTCTATTGGAGACTGGTGGACACTAGACAGGTCAAAGAACTGACATCGACGAACGACGAAAACTTTTACCAAAGCTGAGAGTGAGAGCAATTTTGCGTCTATTGGAATTAAAAAGAAATGAAAAATATGGAAAAAGCATTCGGCAAATTTAAATTACGAGCGGATACTATGAGGGTCCGTTTTGTTTATAATTAAAAGAAAGTAGTCAATTTGTGGAATATTTGAAGAACATTTTGAAACATTTTGTAAATCCTATGTATTTTTGTATGCTGTACTTGTGTAGGTACTCATATTTATTGGTATCGTAACATTTCTGCGTCACTAGCAACTAAATATAGATATTTATTTATTTACTTTGATATTCATCTAAAAACCCACTTTGCACATACAATATTCTAGTTATTGAGATGCCTAACTATTTTTGAGTGTTACGCAAAAGTTCAATATTTTCTAGCTAGTAATAAGGAATGGCATTTTAAATATTTATCAATATTTTACACACATTTCTGAAGGGTGATGTTCATAAAAATATCTACGCAATTATTTATAGTCACAAACAACGAGAAAAATTATATCATTTCATACAAATTTACTGCACTTTAGACAAAAAACAGTTATAGGCTTCTCGTACAAGTAAAATTATTCAATCGGGAAATGTGGCTTTTTAAAAATGAAGCATGTGTTACTTGGCTCAAATTGTTTTTTAATGAAAAACAGTTGAATTTCGAGATATGAAGTGACATATCAAAAGAAAGCTCGTTAGAAACGCTTTTCAAAAATTCAAAAATATACAGGATCTTCCATTTGAAAAAAAAAACGAAATTATTAAAATTGTTAATGATCAGAATAGCCAGAACAATTTACTGTTCCTTCTTTTTAATAGTGTAGTTTACTTTTCTGCTATTTTAGAATAGTCTATATGGCTAAAACAGCGGTTCAATATTCCTTTTTTTAAAATATTGTGTTAATTTAATTTGTGTCTTTTATTTGTTGAAATGGAAGAAAAAATCAAATAGCTCTAATATATACAATGCGTGTCTAAGATAAGGAGGGCAAGTACGTGTTAGTACCTTATCCTTGACCTAAATATGTAATTTCGTGAAAAAATTTCTCGAGGAAAAAAATCCGATTTTAGCGCCGCGACGCCGCTCCTTGGGAGCGGCGTAGGGCTTCGAAACCGGACTCGTTTGTTAGAGGACCGCCCCCAGATTGCTTGTGCAAAATTTCAAGGTGCTATCTTAATTTATTGCAAAAAAATACGAGCTGACCCCAGTATCCCAAACCGTACTAGTAAAATCAAGCAGAATTGGACGCCGACGGCGCCTGTCGTCGTTTTTGGGCCTGCCCGCTTAGGAAACGTTTTAGTATGTTATCCTTGACCTAGATATGTAATTTCGTGAAAAAATTTCTCGAGGAAAAAAATCCGATTTTAGCGCCGCGACGCCGCTCCTTGGGAGGGGCGTAGGGCTTCGAAACCGGACTCGTTTGTTAGAGGACCGCCCCCAGATTGCTTGTGCAAAATTTCAAGGTGCTATCTTAATTTATTGCAAAAAAATACGAGCTGACCCCAGTATCCCAAACCGTACTAGTAAAATCAAGCAGAATTGGACGCCGACGGCGCCTGTCGTCGTTTTTGGGCCTGCCCGCTTAGGAAACGTTTCAGTATGTTATCCTTGACCTAGATATGTAATTTTGTGAAAAAATTTCTCGAGGAAAAAAATCCGATTTTAGCGCCGCGACGCCGCTCCTTGGGAGCGGCGTAGGGCTTCGAAACCGGACTCGTTTGTTAGAGGACCGCCCCCAGATTGCTTGTGCAAAATTTCAAGGTGCTATCTTAATTTATTGCAAAAAAATACGAGCTGACCCCAGTATCCCAAACCGTACTAGTAAAATCAAGCAGAATTGGACGCCGACGGCGCCTGTCGTCGTTTTTGGGCCTGCCCGCTTAGGAAACGTTTTAGTATGTTATCCTTGACCTAGATATGTAATTTCGTGAAAAAATTTCTCGAGGAAAAAAATCCGATTTTAGCGCCGCGACGCCGCTCCTTGAGAGCCGGCCGGCGTGGTGAACGTGTTAGTACTTCTTCCTTGACCTAGAAAAAAATTTAAAAGAGAAAAATAAAAAAATGATTTCTTAAATTATTTAATTAATTTATTGTTTATAATAATAATAATTTTAATACAATAAAAATGAATAGACAAAAAGCGTTGTTATTACACATATTAACAATAATAGTTTTTATTTCTAGGAGATAATGACGTTGTATGACACCTGAATTACGCATTTTAAACTTTGTCCAAATTCTTGGTATTGTTGTATAATAGCGCAAAATATTTTTCTCTGCTACTATAATTCGACTTGCATTTGATAATTTATTGGTGTAGTTTACTTTAAGTTGAAGCTCCTCGAGCGGTTCTGAATTGTGTAGCCTCCCTCTTATGTTACTAGCTCTCGAATCGGTAGTTCATATGTATTCCCTATCTTGACCCCAGGAGCCCAAATCCTACCCATAACCCTAACCCTCGTATTAGCTGCAGTCTTGACTTAGCTTAGTTGAACAGGCGGGCGGCCCACCCAGTCGCCTTAAAAATTGGATACCGAAACCACGGCAGTGGAAGTAGGGAAAGTATGGCAGTCGTCGAAAACGTGATGCTAACCACATCATCCATGTCGTTAACGGTGTAATGTTGTTTCTTGTTACATATAAGGCAATAAATCCGCTTCACAGAAATATGCAACCTGTCAATTAGTACCATTAAATCGCGTCAGTATGGGATAAAGTAAGAAACATCCTCTATGTGATGATGCTGCTGCTACCAATTTCGGATAAAAAGTCACGTACTTGAATTTGATAGCACTGGGAAGTGTGAAAATATTTACGAATAACAGACAACTTACAGTTTGATTTGGTGAGTAGGATTTCAATTTAGTTCAGTTTAAAACTCGCGGCATAAAAGAAAGGAATTGTAGCTACCTCAGATGTTCAGATGTACGCTAACATTTTTGTTATACATTTCGGGTACTAAGCGAGAGTACCCGGGTATTGTTTTCAGGTACCCGGGTTTGATTTTAGACCGGGTACGATATCCCTAGAATAAAGCGCTCTGAGCTTTACTTTATTATAATAATCTAGATGCCTTAATACTTATGTAAATGCTTTGCAGGTTATAGCTCACAATGATGCACTTTTAACAATTATTGTTGCTCTTAAAAATTGTTGAAGTATTGAAGGATTCCAATTTTGCCAACTCATCAGCTACTACTGCATGTGCACCTATTAAATTTCATCCTATCTTAAGAAATTCCCAAGACTAAGTTAAAAGTTGGGTAACTCTCAAGGGCAGGTCTTAGGATCAGCTCAGACTAAGTTATGACTGTAAAAGCATCAGTGAAAAACAGTGATTTATCTTTCCTAGGGCTAATATTAATGCTAAGATTAGGGCAGAAACTCCACATCTCGTTATAAATATAATTATCTCTAATTTTGATAATACATTAATTAGCTACTTCTAATAATACCTACTTGTTCCAGGTGTTGTAATCTCAAATGTTGCCGTAATCGTGTATTATTGAGCGAAAAAGTGTTATCTTCCAAGCCAACGTCAAACTAGCCATGATGACCACTAATCAAAATACAGCAGATAATAATTTTTATAGTTCAGCAGCTACTTCACTTCACTTAAGAGACCTAGCTAACAATGAAGATATTAACAAATCATCTATCAAACAAGAAATCGAAACCACTAACAACATTAGTGATTATTCGGAAATTGATATTAAATGCGAGTTTGAAATTAAAGACCAAAATTATATGGCTCAAAATTCAACACCGCAGGTATTGGCTACATATAGGAAATCTCATACAGGCAAAAAATCTTATTGTTGTTCGGTATGTGGATATACAACAGTGTATAAACAGAGTTTAGTCAGACACATGAAAACTCATACAGGTGAGAAGCCGTTCTCTTGTTCTGTTTGTGAATATAAATCTGCTTACAAAACAGATTTAGTTGCTCATATGAACAATCATACAGGCGAGAAGCCGTTTTCTTGTTCTGTTTGTGATTATAAAACTGCCCGCAAACGGCATTTAGTTCGACACATGAAATCTCATACAGGTGAAAAACCTTTTTGTTGTTGGGTATGTGGATTTACAACAGCGTATAAACACAGTTTAGTTTCTCATATGAAAACTCATACAGGCGAGAAGCGGTTCTCTTGTTCTGTTTGTGAATATAAATCCGCTTACAAAATGGATTTAGTTACTCATATGAACAATCATATAGGCGAGAAGCCGTTCCCTTGTTCTGTTTGTGAATATAAATCTGCTTACAAAATGGATTTAGTCCGACACATGAAATCTCATACAGGCGAAAAACCTTTTTGTTGTTGGGTATGTGGATATACGACAGTGTATAAACACTGTTTAGTTTCCCATATGAAAACTCATACAGGCGAGAAGCCGTTCTCTTGTTCTGTTTGTGAATATAAAACTGCTCGCAAACAGCATTTAGTCCGACACATGAAATCTCATACAGGCGAGAAGCCGTTCTCTTGTTCTGTTTGTGAATATAAATCTGCTTACAAATTGGATATAGTTGCTCATATGAACAATGATACAGGCGAGAAGCCGTTCTCTTGTTCTGTTTGTGAATATAAAACTGCCCGCAAACAGCATTTAGTCCGACACATGAAATCTCATACAGGCGAAAAACCTTTTTGTTGTCGGGTATGTGGATATACGACAATGTATAAACACTGTTTAGTTTCCCATATGAAAACTCATACAGGCGAGAAGCCGTTCTCTTGTTCTGTTTGTGGATATAAATCTGCTTACAAAAATAGTTTAGATAGACATATGAAATCTTGTGCAGGCAAAAAACCCTATTGTTAACGCAGGTTATTGTAATGTACCTCATTTACGATAGTTGTAATGTTGGCATTCATAGGTAAAATAAAGATGTGTGAGCATATATGTAATACTTACTATATTGCTAGCTGCTATGAGTGGGAAACTCACGAAGGAAGTGAGACAGACAACCAACTCTTCAATGTATAATGGTGAGCTGTGCGCAAACGCGGCGGCGTCGTCCGCCCAATGGGGAAGTGGTCAAGTTTAAAATTCGCTTCTAAAGGCGGAGTTCGAATTCTCACGCATGCGCACGAGACGCGTTATACTCTTAAGTGAAACTATGTCGGCGCCGTAATGTTTTCGGGCGTTCCGAGGCCCTACTAGCAATATACCGTGTGTCCACAGGAGTACGCACCATAGAGATAAGATAATGCTAATAGAATATAAATATCAACCAGTGCTATGACCACCGTCCCTTTTCTTGTACCATTTATAACAATATTGTTTCATACAGTGGCGAGTCAGAAACCAGAAAACAACGTTTTAGCGTGCCGGCGATTCCAGCGTTAGCCGATCTTTCTATTCTATTTGGTTATCCCTATGGTGCGTATTCCTGTGGACACACGGTATGTATGATACATATATGTGTTCGAGATGTAACTGTAATTTCTTGTTTGTAATAAACGTTAATAATTCGACTTAAGCAGTGTTTTTTTAAGAAATACTTAGCATTTTATATGGTGCCGAAACCCGTCCGAAGCATAAAAATGAAGTAAAATGGCTCAAGTACTGAATTTGGGACTTTCGAAATCCTTCTGAATTAATCATGAAGCAAACCTGCATAAAGATTGGATGTTGTGGTTGCAACTATTTAATAGTATTGAAATTGCCACACAGATTACGACAAAACTGCAGGAGATCCAAGTAGCAACATTTAATACTTGCATTGTGTGACAGCACCCCATTTGGAGCCCTACTTGAGAGCAGCCGTTAATAATTACACCGTGCCGACCAATTATAAAAAGGAGGTGGAGTTTAGTGTTGGCGCCGAATTCAAAAAAAGATAATATAGGTATAAGAGTACACAAACATTTAAATTATGTTTCGGTTGAAAGAAAAATCGGAAAAATTATCAAAGAGATCGTAAAGCTTATAAAGCAAAAATATGAAATATATAAAAATTATGCATTTATTAATGTATTTAATATAAAAAACATATCTAAAAAATGATTATTCAAATACTTAGTGCTTTACGTTATCCCTTCTATACATACCACAAATTTGACATATGCAAATGGGAATTTTGGAAGACATACGTTTTTCGAAATTTTCTATGCTAGTATACGGTTTTAAAAACTGAGGTTAACCAACTAGTACATTGGTACTTAAATCATGGAAAACGTTACATGTTCAATTCATAGACGAACTGTCGTTACTTGAAAGCTGTTTGTCTTTAGAAAATTATGTATTGATTGTATGAAATCAACTTAGACATGACTTACACTTTCCATGATATATTTACTTGATTTAAAATAGATTTCCAATTTTTTGTTGGAATACTATACCAGTATTATCGTGCTTAGACGTTTTTTGGGTTGCTTAGCTTCTAGTGTTGTCCTCATAAATTTTCCAATGTTGTGCTTATCTAAATTATTCTACAAATGTTTCACTGTTAACATTTCAAGTTTCCTAAATTTTATATTTAATATTTTAGGATGATTGACACTGTTCAGCTTTTATATTATTAGGATTTCATATTTCAGTATTTTAAAATTGATAAGAGGTTAAAATTGGGTAAATATACAAGTTTAATTATTAGTGTTTACAATAAAATTTAAGTTAGTATGATTGCACACCAAAATCTAAAATTTCAGTTAAATGATAGCTTTGCCTTCCCATCAACTACAAATTAAAAAAAAATACACTGAAATAAGTTTATCTTTTAAATTGAATGCTGACAAATTGAACATCCACTACATATTGTTAAATAGATTAACATTTGTGATTTGTCCCTTAATTAATATACTTGGTTGTTACTATTAGTAGTTGGTTAACAATGTATTTGTTTAGTATTATAGGACAATAAACATTATTATTATTATTATTATTATTATTATAATGGAAACATACCCTTTACTGCGACAGTGCAGCATTAAAAGCGGCTTTTAGCGCAGCAATTTTTTAATGCTGCGATGCCGGAAAAGCCATCTTAATGCGTCATAGACAAATTTTCTTATAGAAATTAGTATCTTATTGCAGCAACTTCCAGAAATGAAAACAGCGCCACTTTTACATTAGCACGAGATGGCGGTGCAATGCGCTTCGGGAAGACGGCAAGTTTCAACTAAATATGATAGTGGCGCTGATTTCAGATCCAAAAATTAGGAGGCATTAAATATAACTCCGCGTGCAGGGCAGCGGGCAAGATGGTGCCATACGAGTATTCGACACTCAGTTGTGGTTTGCTTCTAGAATGTAGAAACGCGCTTTTAAAACTATGAATTCGTATTATGTGTATCGCTATTTTAACGCATAATTAATAAAACGTAGTACAGCGTGATTACTAAAAAGTGGGGAAAGAGCGGGACATTTTGAATTAAATCCTAGTAATATTTTGCTTTCATGTTTCTCGCTGGTGTATCACCCCAACTTTCTGGTTACAAGTTTTGACAGAATGTTTTATGGGTTAGAATATTGAATAATTTTATTTCATTTTTCTTACAGCATTTGTAATACGATGGTTATTAGGAAAGAGCATGATGCCTTTAATTTAATGGCTCATTATTGTTACTGCTCATTTGCTGCAAATTATTACTTATAAAGCTATAAATTTTTGGAATTATTAAGCCACCACTGGTACAATCAATTCTAGTGATAGATCTTTCCAGTAATAGTTAAAACCTATTCGTACAATGTGTTGCCTACAATACAATCCCCAGGCAATTACGCTCACACTGTGCTACATACTTTCTAACAATCTATGAATTATCATGGCATCATTATTTATGAATCATGTCTTGTGACGCCTTGACATTAGGTTTGTTCGTTTGATGAATTAATGCTGCACTTTTTACACGTTCTGCAGTAAATGCGTTCGTTACATGAATTGAATTAGAATGCATCGTGTTCGTTGGTTGCAGTGCAGCTGCAGTGAACCTGAATTTCCTGCACGCCGGCAGCCCACGGTGCAAACAATGCAGACATGCGCACAACGGACACGGCGGTAAAAGAGCAGTGACAACTGATAGATTTATAGGTTAGAAAAGTTATTATATTTGTTATGCGCTCGTTCTCGTTAGTAGTTTTTCAATTGTAACAAAAATTGAAAGTTTAAATAATACAATTTACAAATGTGAGATGTGCGATTTTACCAATTCACAAACAGACCGTGCACATGCAAATGACAATGACATGACAATAATAGGTTATGTTATGTTCGTAAATTTCGATACTCAAAAACAGCTGATAGATTTGTAGGTTAAACTGAACTAAACTGAACTAAAACCGTTCGTCGGATACCGAGCTAATTCTTTGTATGTAATAGCACTACTCTGAATTGCTGACGTCACAAACCTGAACTGAATTCTAATTCATGCAGGATAAACGAACAAACCTAATGTCAAGTAACCACATAACCCCAAACTGCGTCGAGTTTACTTGCTAGATAGCATGTTTTTAAGCACTCGCAGCGTCGCAGCTCCAGTGCATCTGATGAGATAATTGAACGGAGAATGTTTTTATCGTTGTCGTTTAAACAAACGGTAACAAATTTGCTATACGAAATCAAAGATATGATTCGGTTACCTACAAATAGGCGAGTGTGTAACTACGTAAAAATTATTTAATATTTAAAGCGAGTAAAAATATGTATTTGCTTGTTTTAAAGCATGATATGCAGAACCGCAATTTCTGCAAATGTTTACGAAATATGAAAATTGCTTTGATATGATGACACGTTGATTGTGCACATTTCTCGATATTTTGGGATGATGGAGCATAAATGCTGGGCTTAAAAAATTTGCAGGTAGGTTTTCGTCAGAGGAAGAGATTGATACCGCAGTTCACGATTGTTTTGAAGGAGTTCGTAAAGAAGTTGATTGGCAACTTTTAAGCAGTAAGAGAACGGAATAGTCGTGTGTACTATTGCTGAAGGGAATTACTTTGAGCACATTTAAAATAAAACCCAAAAAAAATATGAAACCGTTTTCGATAGGTATTTTAAATAAATTTAGCTTGACCTTCGTATTAACTAAATTAACCATAAAAATGTATACAAATATCAGATGTCATAACATAGCTAAATCTGTAAATTGTCCAGCAAATGAAAAATCTTTAAGGCAACATTTAACGAAGACGATTACGTTTTAAATCAATAAAATCATAAAATAAATGATGGTTTCTGTTATTTTTATATATTGATATGTATGAAGACATGGTCTGCAATATAACAAATTGTGTGATTATTATCGATTATTAATCATAGTTGTATTTAGTGCGAAGTTAAGGTTATATACAAAACGATAAGAATCAGTATAAGTAAATTGTGAAATTATAAACAAATTTATGTTATCATATAATATGCCCAGTAATAACAGTAGGTACTTACATAAAAGTATGAAGCAAAGGTAGGTAAATTACGATTCGATTTATTATAAGTATATGCACCGTTTACTACATATGTGATATTAAATACTAGTAACAATAGGTCATGTAGGGAATGTCTCAGTTTATAATTATTTCACACTGATTTTAAACTTTTAAATAACATAGTTCTTCCCCCTTTCAATGTTAATTGGTATTTTGCATAATTCAACAATCATCCCAAGTGAAATTTTTATTCATAGACTGCAGTGCGAACATTTTAACTTACAAATTTTTCTTAGATATACAGAGTGATCCATTCGAAGAGAGATATTAATATGCACAAAAAACAGGAGTTTTACATTATCTAGTTGGCTTAGCCAAAGAATGGCCAAGATCGTGATATCAACAAATCCAAAGTTTTACGGATGTTCAAATAATTTACTAATTTACCAACACGTGGGCGGTGACCTAGTACAGCGGCACGACGCCGTAAGAGGCCACCCTACTTCGACATTGAACTATGCTCATATGCAAAAATGCCTCTTAATGCAGCAATTAAACCAGCACCAGCACCTTTTTGTGAGATCTGACAATCTGACATGTATATGTATAGTTTTGATTTGTCAAGGTTTATAACGGAGCCTAGGAATTCTATTTGCGATTATAGCAGCAGACATTATTGAAATATAGGTTTGGCCAGAAGAAAAACTCTGCATATATGTTTTTAAAAGGATCCATTTTGACAAATACCAACATTAAAGACGATAAAACCTTTCACATGCTGCTCCGTTTCTCTATTGAACGCAAAAGTGGCGCTGTTTTCAATTCTGAAAATTGCGCCAATAAGATGCCAATTTCTATAAGACAATATGTCTATGATGCATCAAGAGGGCTTTTCGGGCAGCGCAGCGCTGCAATAAAAAAATTGCTGCGCTATGAGGTGCTCCTAATGGAGACTATTATAAACTTAAAATGTGATTATATAATTTGGTTTTAACTAGTTAAGTAGGTATTGCACTAAGGACAAATTCAGTTTATAATAGCCAGAACTACAATTTAAAATAATTACGGTGTCAACCAGTCAACATGAAACCTAACCTCATTGCAAAATAATAACCAGAAGTTCCTATCAATCTAGTGAGAATGCTTGCAGTCATTGGTTTTTCTAGATTGCATTACCATATGAATTCTATTTGCGATTATAGCAGCAGGCATTATTGAACTATAGGTTTCGCCAGAAGAAAAACTCTGCATATGTCTTTAAAAGGATCTATTTTGACAAATACCAACATAAAAGACGATAAAACCTTTCACATGCTGCTCCGTTTCTCTATTGAACGCAAAAGTGGCGCTATTTTCACTTCTGAAAATTTCAGCAATAAGATGCCAATTTCTATAAGATAATATGTCTATGATGCATTAAGAGGGCAAATTCAGTTTATAATAGCCAGAACTACAATTTAAAATAATTACGGTGTCAACCAGTCAACATGAAACCTAACCTCATTGCAAAATAATAACCAGAAGTTTCTATCAATCTAGTGAGAATGCTTGCAGTCATTGGTTTCCCTAAATTGCATTACCATATGCAAAAAAAAATGAAGTGTGGTCACCACACGACTTTCTTTTAATGCTTGTAAAAATTTCAATTTGCGATTTATCATTAAGTATACCTACTAACAAAAAAACTTTTTTGACAAAAGTTATAGATCATCACGTAATATACAACAGATTTAAACATTTTTATTCCCATACGTTTTGGAGAAACTTTTGTGTTTGAACTAAATATAATTCAGATGGGTAAGCGCCAGGCTTGCATTAAGCAAGTCCTCGGTTCGAATCCCGCTGGGGTCGGAATTTTTCCGTATCCTTGGCGATTAGAATCGGGCTCAGCAAAACTATTCACAGTTGGGCATCAAATTAACTGTGCTCTACTCAGAACCACAGACCTAAGAGATAGAGTAACAAGGTCAACACATCACCAAGACACACAACTCACACAATGGTTGCTGCGCAAGCACCAAAAGCGCGCTCCAACTCTGTATCCCGAATCCGGGGCAAGTTGAGCATTGTACCGCCAGATGCCAGCGCATAAAGCACCAGCCTCTACACCGCAAGGTAAATGAGGTTACAGATTATACATACATACATACACTAAATATAATTACACAATTTATCATCTTGTTCTATGGAATTTAATGTTTAGAAAACAACTATAACATTTTCTGGGAAAACAGAAATCCACAAATGTAAAATATCACTTCCGGTTACAGGATTTTAAGCAAAAATGATTGGGATATCCAAATTTATATTAAAAACAAAGATATAAATTTTGAGGCCCATCTATTAAACCATCTGGGGTGTAGACAGGTCACAGACAGACTGACAGACTCCCAAAACTACAGGCTTACAAACTGCCAGACAGACAACACTTCGAAAACCAGGAAGAAGGGACCGAGAAGACAGGAAAACTGATATTTCCTATGACCATCTAATACGTGACTAAAAAGCATATTAGCGTCATTGTAAGTATTATAGCTATTTATTTATCAAGTACATAATGTAGGATTTTATTGAACGAGTATTAAAGATGAATTCCGTTTTATTATTTGTAAATTTTTCAGTTAATAGGTATAATCTTCTTTCCTGATTTGAATAAAATGATATTTATTTTGAAAATAACTATAGGACATTGACAGGCGGCCGTTTTACTTTACTCTACGGACTAAAGTGGCACTTTATGGACGCTAAATAATACTATAATAAAGTGTTTATGGAACAGTCGAACATAATACATAAAGCATAGTTATGTTAAAACACTCAAAAAAATGTTTTGCCACCCATAATTATAGTAGCTCCTGCGCTGCTGCGTTTAGGTATCTATGCCCAATATAAATGAAAGAAAACACATTTACATTATATTTGATGAGGTTACAAACATCTTGTCATTTAGTACTTAAATTTATACATTCATTTCCACTTTCACGCTCCTTGTAGTTATTCAATATCTCCACTACGTTATTTATGAAATAACATAGAAACTCTAAAGATGTTGGAAAATTGGCTTTCAAATTTAAAAATCCAACAATAGTATGCCAAACACCTTTTCAATTTTACTTTGGTTTAAAAATTATAAGAAATTCTGTCTGAACTTATTAATTCGATCGTTTTCCTTTACTAATTGTTTTAGAAACACCAAGAATATTGTTACAAAACAGTATATAAATCTTACTTTCGGGAAACTGTCAGCATCTTTATTTATTTTTAACAGATTTTTTTACCGACAAACATTATATGTAGGTACATAAAAAGTAATTTTACACACAGCCATACAATTTGTCGATATTCTTTCTATACGTTTTAAAAATAACCAAGTGCACCTGCGTGCCTTATCAACTATGTTAATTTTTAGTTTTTCCGTGTTTGCGCTTAGCAGCTGAGTGCAGATAAATATAGAATCGGAGGACACGGTGAGACGGTGACGCAACGGTTTGGTGTGAATTTGCGGGATGTTATATATAACATTAATTAAGAACGATTTTCCATACATACTTAAAGTATTGCAATGTAACTATGTTATACTATAAAATACACGAGAGAGGCAAAAAGCAAGGGATACACTGCAAATCTCCGAAACACAGGGGCGCAGGAACGGGGGGGGGGGGCGAGGGGGGCGATTGCCCCCTCATAGAATAGATCAGGGGGGCAAATAGAATAATTTGCCCCCCTGATATATTCTATGAGGTTTTTAAAATTTGTACATACCTATGGTTTTCACATTAATCCATACATACGGGATGTTGTTCTATTGTATAAGGTGCAGAAATAAAACACGAAGAATTGGGTAAACACGTCTTGATTTTTAGGTCAACAGGGGAAATTCGATATACTCGTAGTCTATTTTTCTTTCATATGGAAATGTAAATGCCAAAATTCTAGGGAAATCATTGACAACAAGCATTGTCACTAGGCTGCATTGTCTTGGTACGGTTACGGCCAAATAAAAATGACCACCATTTTGACATTCTATGTCATTTTCATAAATTTTGGTAAATCAGGCTTTACTTGACAGTACCTTGACAATTTGAATTCTTAATATGTCATTTTTAATTATTATGTTTCTTTGGTGATTTAATACCAATTCACAATAGAGTAAAGTACTGCACGGTTTTATTTGGCCGTGCCTGTACATAAACTTCTTATTATTTTTGTGGTGAGGGTAGGTTTCATGTCGAGAGGTTGGCAATTTATTATTTTAAATTGTAGCTTTGGTTATTATAAACTTGATGTGATGTTATAATTTGGTTTGAACTAGTTAGGTAGGTATTGCACAAGGACAGTTTTTTAATAGCCAGAACTACAATTTAAAAATAACTACGGTGTCAACCAGTCAGCATAGAACCTAATCTCTCATTGCAAAAATAATAACCAGAAGTGTATGTACCAACACAATGCAATGTAGTGACAATGTTTGTTGTCAATGGTTTCCCTAGATTGCATTTCCATATGAAAAAATCTGTAAAGGGGGTTACACGGAACTTGCCTTGCTTGAATTACATCAATTTGTAAAGAAATGTGATTTACATCAATTTAAAAAAAAATGTAATCCGCTGGGATTCGAATTCCGCGCTCTCAGGCGAATATTTCGAGCCGAGTTTCTAGTCTGCCGCTTGGGTCCCTGCTTGCACAGTGAGCTACGGCCTTACTCGAATTGTGCGATTTTCTGCTGCGTTATAAAGACACCATACTATTCTGTCCCACTTGTGAAGTTTATCCTATATCTGTTAGGTCTCATTTTCGACAATGATAAAAGCCTGAGCTATGTTAATAATTATTACTTTTATCTATTTCTCAGCTAAAGCAAAAATATACAACATTTTATTTTTTAAGGTGCTCACCCTGTGTATATTTCTCTGAAATTTTCTCGGTTTTATGCCAGGTATACATATAATCTGCATGCAAAGTATCGTCTTAGCATTTTAGCTTAATTGCAGCTATTATAGTTATTTGCGTATCAAGTACATAATGTAGGACTTTATTGGACGAATTAATTTTATGGAGAGCGAGCGTAGCGTAGCGCTAAAGAAGACGAGTCAAACAAGGTCTGATTATGTAGGAGCTGCATGCAAAGCTTTACGTTCGACTGCACTGCAGAATATTTCCTTTTATCTACAATTATCATTTATATTAGACACATTAGAAAATTCAACTTTTCTATTGAAACATTTGATAGTTTCGAAGTGTGGTACTTCTATGTTAATTATATATCAAGAGTAACTATCTATTACCGTAAGGTATTAAAGATGAATTTCTTTTTATTATTTGTAAAGTTTTCAGTTAATCTAATCTTCTCTCCTGATTTGAATAAAATTACATTTATTTTGATAACATTGACAGGCGGCCGTTTTACTTTACTGTATGGACTAAAGTGGCACTTTATGGACGAACATAAAGCTTAGTTATGTTAAAACATTCAAAAAAATGTTTTGCCCCCCCATAATTACAGTAGTTCCTGCGCCGCTGCCGAAACAATAAGGAAATAATCAACAATGAAGCTTACACACTGGAGCAATAAGAGAGAACGGGAGAACGAGGGAAAGCAATTGGAGAAGAGGCAGTAAGAAGGCACGAGACAAGCAAGAAAGAGGATTATATGGACAAACATCAGAAAATAAGAAAGCTCAGTGAAAGATCATCTCTAAACATGGGAGATGAATAAATAAGAAAACACATGAGACCAATCCCTTATACTGGAAGACGCACAAAAAACTAGTTAAAAAATAGCATGACTGTCAATAAACTAGATGACCGCTAAGAAAATGGAAAGAATAAGAAAAATAAATCATCAGATACGCCTAAAACAGAAGGAGAATCGAAAATACAAAATGAAAAGAAAACACAATATCGAGAAAAAAACTATAGAAGTAAGAAATCCAAAAGAGCTAGACATGTATTAAAATTAGGAACATGGAACGTAATGACCATGCTAAAACCAGGAAAAATGAAAGAAATCTCAAATGAAAGAACTAGATATAACATAGATATAGCAGCACTGCAATAAATACGATGGGAAGGACAGGGTGAAATAAGCTCAGGAAACTACACAATGTTTTACAGTGGAGAAGAAAAGAAAGGAAGAAACGGTATCGTCTTTCTTGTAAATATTAAACTGAAAAATACCATACTTAAATTTAATGCAATAAGTGGCAGACTCTCGATGATCACGATAAAATCAAAATTAGCTAATATAACTATCATCAATGCATTATGCACCGACAGAAGATGCAGAAGAAAATGTAAAAGACCAATTTTATGAAAAACTGCTAGAAGTAAGCGAAGCAATGCAACCACATGACACGTTAATAACACTTAGGTGATCTTAATGCACAAATAGGACAGGAAGAATACATAGATGGAGTAGTAGGAAAAGAAACAATACACAAACAAACAAACAAACATGGACATAGACTAAGTAACTACGCCGAAGCAATGGACATGGCCATTAGTAGCACAAAATTTAAACACAGAAGGGAGCATAAAGTAACCTGGAAACACCCAGGAGGAGAACATGAAAGCCAAATAGATCATGTGCTGATAACAAAAAAACGGACAAAAAAGACATACAAGATGTGAGATATTACAGAGGAGCGAACGCAGACTCGGACCACTACTTGGTAATTGTGAAAATGAAACAGAAAGTAGCAATAGAAAAAAAAACAGAAAATAACGAATAAGTGGAATATAAACAAATTTCAATCCGAAAAAGAAATCCAAGGATTACAGAAACAATTAAGCAGAAAAACATTAGAAATTACACCCTCAATAGATCTAAATCAAGAATGGGTAAACATAAGAAATACAATGATAAAAGCAGCTGAAGACACTATAGGAAGAAAGAAAAAACAAAAAAGAAAAGAAAAAAATAAACTAAGATTAAAATGGATACAATCAGGACTGCAAGGAGACCATAATCAATACACTAGATTAAGGAAAGAGGCACCAAAAATATGCAAACAAAAGAAGAAGCAATGGCAGTGCAAAGCAGTGGAAGAAATGAAACACAGTAATGCAGCCAAGAATTCAAAAATATTTTAATAGAGAAATAAAGGAACAAGAGAGAGAACAAATGGAAAGAAAAGGCGCAAAACAGAAAAATATGGAGAGAAATAGTAGATAGAGCAAAATCCCACAAAGCATTATAACGTGAAAGTATAAGAAATTCGGAGGAAATATGAATACTAATCAACTCCAACTTAACAGGATTTTGAAAGTTCCTAAATAAAGGCCCAAACCCACATTGATTGTCGAGCTAATGATGATGATGATGTACCAATAATAAGACCAGTACTTTTCGACAGAATGCACTGCTAGATTGAAAGTTTAAAATGTAATTAATTGAGCGAGAATAATCAAGATGCCTAATAAAATGACACATTGCAAAAATTTAAATGCGTAGTTACGTCTGTACCATCGAATTTTGTTATCGCGTGCTACTCTATAATGAACGTGACACTATACCAAGCAAATCGAACCGTCGAGAGGCCCACATATAAAAATGGGTAAACGCACTTCTGGTTCATGCTTGGCCTTGGCGGCCGGATAATTTGGCGATAGATAAATACGCCGCATTGTTGATCACCTCAGAGCCCCGATTTGTATTTTTGATGATACATAGAGTAAAAAGTGTATAAATGAAATGCCATTGATAGTAATTAGTATTTATTTTCTTTTATAATACGGGTGTCCCAGAATGTTTTGCTGATTTTACAACTAGAATTTTATGGGCATTTCGCTCGAAGGGGACATAAACTGGGCATCGGTCCCTCCTGCTGCTCTCCATGTATTTCTGGACTGTGCAATTTGAAACCACTGTCTTATCTAGTATAGATACATGTATAAAAATACTACGTGCTCCTCAATCATGTAAAAATAACCGAAATAGTTTTTTCAAAAAGAATAGCATCTTGCGAATAAAATTCGTCGTCTGTATGATATTG
>CALNHX010011481.1:0-31791 GCA_940337035.1 Agriotes lineatus
AAATTGCGTGTTTTGGTGGTGTCAGAATATTTTTTTCAACGAATTGCGCGTTTTTATTTAAAAATTATGTTAATTTGTGGTCAACATACATATATTTCCGTCAAAAGTATAAGATTTTTTGAATTTTGTTTATCGAAATGATTGTGGTAGTAGATTTTTTCAACGAAATTGCTATTTCTTTTAATTTTGAGCGATGCATTTTATAAAAAGTGTAAAACATTTGCAAAATTATGCATAGTTTATGTAACATGATGTCGATTTTTGTGAAAATTTATGTGAGATGGCTTGTAATTGCGTGATTTTTGTTCAATTTTCATCGTGTGTTGAATAAAATATCGTTTTTTGTATAATTTCAAGTGACGTGATGACAGTTTTTGTATAATTTATGTGACATGATGTCGATATTTGCGAAAATTTATGTGAGATGCTGTATGATTGTGTGATTTTATTCAAATTTTTGTTACTTTGGGGGGTCCACACATACGTCTTTTCGTAATTTTTGCGTGTTTCTATTCAAATTTATTTTCATTTGCCGCCAGCACAGACGTATTTTCGTAAAATTTTACTATTTTTCAATGAAAGTTGTAAAAAAAATATTGTTTTTGTCGTTTTTACAGAATTTAATGTGACAAGATGCCGATTTTTATAAATTTTCATGGGAGATGCTGTCGATTTTCTAAAATTTATGTGAGACGGCGTATTTTTTTATCGCTTATTGGATAAAAATGTCGTTTTTTGTATAATTTCAAGTGACATGATGTCAGTTTTTGTAAAATTTTAAGTGAAACAGAACATTTTTCCAACGAAATTGTGTTTTTTTATTCAAAATTATGTTACTTTGTGGTTAATTGCGTTTTTATTTTCCTCCGTTTGCATTTATATTGGAATTTTTTAAACTAAAATGCAGTTTTTATCGATATAATGACACAATTTCAGACGTTTACTTATAAAATAGGGTTCCGTATTCAAATTTTTGTTACTTTGGGGGGTCAACACATACGTCTTTTCGTAATTTTTGCGTGTTTCTATTCAAATTTATTTTCATTTGTCGCCAGCACAGACGTATTTTCGTAAAATTTTACTATTTTTCAATGAAAGTTGTGAAAAAAATATTGTTTTTGTCGTTTTTACAGAATTTAATGTGACAAGATGCCGATTTTTATAAATTTTCATGGGAGATGATGTCGATTTTCTAACATTTTAAACGAAATGCTTTGGAAATTGCATGTTTTTATTCAGATCTTACTAAAATTGCTGCAGAAATGGCTGTTTTTTATTCAAATCTTGCTAAAACTGCCACAAGTTAGAGAAAAAGTGTACAACATTTGCAAAATTATGCTTAGAAATAACTCTTACAACTGTTTTTACATCATTTTCTTTATTATAAAGCGTTTTGTAAGACGAAACGTGATAATTTTTAAGTGAAATGATGTGGGATGTCGTATTTTTTATCGCTTATTGGCTAAAAATGTCGTTTTTTGTATAATTTCAAGTAACGTGATGTCAGTTTTGTAAAATTGTAAGTGAAACAGAACATTTTTCAACGAAATTGTGTGATTTTTATTCAAAATTATGGGGGACAACCATTCTTATACAATAAAAACATTTATTTAATGCGTATGTCTTATTTTATATGGGCGAGGGCACTGTTGTAATTTATAAGAAGCTAAAACTCAGTCGAAAATAACATTTAAAATTTATTTATAATATGTATATGGAAGTATAATGTTAGAACAGCTAAGTGGTACAATGTTCAAACCTTTAAAACCAAGACTTTTTCATACTTAGTATTTCAGGAATATATTAAAATCAAATTTGTAACTCGTTTTTATATTTACGATCTGGCTTTACCTCTTATCCCCCATTTAATTTTTAAACTAGCAGGCTTCGGCATGACGTAATCAAGCCACAAAGGGCTCAGCGTAATTATAAAACTCAAGCACGAAAAAAATAATGTCTATTTATTTTTAAAAGCGACAAAAATCATACGAACTAGAGTGGTTTATTAACCAGGCAAGCTTATCCCACTAGATTTTGTGTCACAGGGATTTTAGCGCCAAGCCGTTGGCTGCGCTGACCGGTAACCGTGCATTCTGTCGTCTGTCAACCAAGCAAGACTAGAAACCGTTGGAGTACGTACTGCTCGATCCAGACGAACAATGCATGCTGATTTAAATCTTGGTGCATTCCATTACGATGCTAATTATAATTACAGTCTTCTAAACAATCCTGTTTAGGCACGTTATATAAAACTTTGGAATTCTATGCAACGGTTAAAAGCCCTACACAATCGCCGGCTAAATAGAAAGTCTGCCTGGAGCGATAACATCTTTTGTAATTACGCATAGGTAGCAAACGGGATGGAAAAGAGAAAGCTGTAGAAAATCAATGGGACTGAGTGAGATAGCGTCACTCATATTAAATTAATTACAGCAAAACTAGTTACAAAGTCAATTTTTTAAAATTATTAACAAGTTTCTAAGGCCCTAGACGGCACAATTCCGTTCTTATATTTTATATATTCGAAAAAATAATTTGTTTCAACTCGAACGGTGTGACGGCACAGCTGCGAAATGACGTCTTGTTCAATTCCTATATTTCCAAGTCGCCTCGATAGCACAACGGTAAGGTGCTAAGACTGTTAACCAGAAAACTAGGGTTCGATTCCCACTCGGGTCCGCCGCAAATAGATTTTTTAAATTTAAATATTTCCACGAGTGAATGCAAGAGAGAGACAGCAGCTTCGAAGAGCGAAATAGATCTACCAGTTTGAAATTCAAATATTTCCGCAAAAATTCAAAATTAAAAACAACCGCCGTGAGAAGTGCGCGCGCACCAAGATGGCCGACACCCCCGGGAAATTCAAATTCAAAAAATTAAACTTAGAAAAAATCGGTAAAAATTCAAATTTCAAATATTCCCGCCAGAAATCCAAGATGGCCGCCGTGTAATTCCAGAAGCAAATTAAAAAATCTAATGCGTAATTTAATCAGTAGCACATATGTAAATTACATATCAAACTTCATATGTGATTAATCAGTAGCACATATGAAGAATAATTAGATCAATCCGCGAAATTAATTAGGTCAATCCGCGGATAATCGCGGATTTAATTCGCGGATTTAATTGACCCAATTAATTTTGATATCAAAATCAAGGTGCCCCAATACTACTCACGAGCTATGAATGGTCCTCGATACCGAAAGATAAAAGAGGCTATACTCGTAGATAATGAATGAATTAATGTTGTGGCACCTAGTAAATATTCAACGATATGAATTACCCTCAAATTTCCTTGACCAGGCTAGAGACAGGCTATGCCAATCAGCATAAAAACATCAGAGTCAGTAGATATAGAGAGTACCGCCACGTCCGCCATGTTTGTTCCTTTGTCATATGCGTCACTTTGAGGTTTGTAACACAATTCCGTCAACGTGACATTTATTGGCAATCCGAAATTTTACTTAAAATTGGCAAGACTGTAAGTCTATGTCAAATTCGAGGTTAGTAGGTTAGGTTTTGTTTGTTATTTGACACAAACTGATGGAAAACATAACCTGATAACCTCGAATTTGACATAGACTTACAGTCTTGCCAATTTCAAGTAAAAATTTAGACATAACTCAATCAGTCATTGCTGGTGGGAACAAAAATGGCGGCGATGGCGGCATTTTCACGGATCAAAGAATGGCGGTACTCTCTATATCTACTGGCTCTGAAAAACATACGACAGGGTTACTACCGGGTGTCCATAAATGGTACTACGATTTTTTTTCTTAGGTTGGCTCTGTTTATATTGGTGGCACTGTAAGTCTCTGTCAAATTCGAGGTTAGCAGGTTAGGTTTTGCGTCAGTTTTGACACTTTCTTCAACATACCCTAGTAAATCAATTTATTATGGTCTAACTATTACGCTGTTGCGGTATGGCCCATTTACTCAACAATCTGACTTTACTTTAGTATAATTTGCATGCATGATCAGTTTTGGATGCATTTTTATGGGAAACTGTTGCTTCTAGCGAGTTCAATAAGGTATACGTTTTTTAAGCAGAAAAGATAGGGACAATTATTTTTCCAGTCGAAAATGACATACACCGTGGCACAAAAAAGTTGCAGCTCTTTAACAGTGTCCTAATGGTCGCTTGTGGCGCCCTCTAGAAGATACAACTAAATCGTTGATAAACTTGAATTTTTCGTGCCAAAATACCCCTGGATACAAAATTACGTGAAATTTACTGAACGTGATCGAAAGATCCTTTATCTAATAGACTTGTCCGGGACGCTGTTTCAGCAGCCAAACCGTAAGAGATAGAGAAAAAAGTTATTAAAGTTATATGTCATGTCAGGTCAGGAACCGAATTTCAGTCTCTAACACTAATTATTATCTTAATTATCCTAATCCTAACTTTTTATGTTAGATTCTAGGCAAATTTTATCAAGGCGAATGCGACTGGTAGTTTGCTACCAACAATGACGTCATATACGTACGTGTGTTGAATACGCGTTCTATTTGCAAAACGGTCTTTTTTGTTTTTTTAAATGAGACATTTGTCTCACTGGGTTGCTAGTAATAAATAATGTGATTTATTTTTTCAACTTTGACACCCTGTAGCTCCGTTAGTACTAACTTTTGGACTAAGGTAAGTTGGGTTTAATCAGCTTATTTTTGTCCAAGTTAACTATATCTGAAGTTTGGCCCATTTTTTACCGAACACCCTGTATAGTATGATCAAGAATTATTTTCATCTACGTAGTATGGCTATGAAATAGCGTCACGAACGTTTCACGCTTGCTTTAAACACTTACGTCCACGCACGCTCAAACTCGCAGCTTTTATTTGAAAATTCAAATTCAGGTACAACAGAATGAGCAAATTTAAAGCGTATAAAGAACTCGTAACAGAACTAAAAATTCTACAATAAAATATGTTTTGCACGTGAAATAATTCACGTGATATGTTGCAATCAGAATAGTATACACAAAAAACAAATAAACTAAAATTAGCTACAATAGCTTACAACAAGGGATAAATAGTGATTTCTAGCAAAAAGATTTCTTGCAGCCGTCTTCAAAGACATTACTTTTAATACCAAAAGCTGTCATTGGAATTGGCGTTTCCCTTACTGATACGAGTACAAACAAGTATATGTTGCTAGGCAACACTTTTAATTGATACTAGTGTATAAGTACGCCTTTAAAGCACGTGCGGCGAGTTTAAAAGCACGACGCGCTAGCGGAGTGCTTTTAACGTCGCTAGTGCTTTAAATAGCTCTTATACACGTATATCATACGCTATTATTTCTACGATCGTAACAGAAATATAAAAACTTAGTTCGGTGATACTTTTTCCGTCAGATTGTGTTAGATATTCTAGGTTATGTTGACATTCAAATTTACGGCAAAGGGTGTTTTAATAAATTATTAAAACGCTCCCCCAATGGCAACGTGCTAAACAGACCGAATTCGGGCGCTAATATTAAGAGTGCTACAAACGTTATTTTTGACACTAGAAACTGTGCAAAAAGTTATCATTTTGACACGATTGTAGAAAAAAGTATTTTATTTCATACTGATGTCAAAAAAGACATTTTTCGGATTATTTTTGGTACAAAAAATGGAACATTAAAATCCTAGTACTTTAAAGTAAAATTTTAAAGTTCAAGTACTTTAAAACTTATTTATTGTACAAAAAATGAAACATTAAAGTCCTAGTACTTTAAAGTAAAATTTTAAAGTTCAAGTACTTAAAATTATACGTCAGTTGTTGACATGAAATTTGAAATGATTTACAAGTTTTTATTTAAAATTCATTAACCTTGCAGTATGAAATAAACCGTTGTATTCACCACGAACGAAAAGTGTTTTTAAAGGTCCTCGCAAGTAATTCCGTCCTCGTCTGACGCCTCGGACGTAAACAACTTTCTCGTCTTTAAAATGCCACTTTTCGTTCTAGATAAATAAACTACTATTTACGTCCAAGGAACTAAAAATAAGTTCTACTTGGTCGCTAATAGACGCAGACACGCGGTTGACTGTAGACGTAACATTCACCACAACACAAGTGCGACGCTCCGTCGCTGCAAGCAACCACATAGGAGTAAAATGACCTCCTGCTCCAGCTCTAGATCTTCTACACTAGTGTGCAGCGGGGAAGCGGGGCACCCTGCAGTCTTTTATTCGTTACTAAATATTTAAAGTGAAATTAACGTGAAACGTGAATCACGCCTTGGAAATTTTCACTTACGTTCACGGCCCGATTTTCAAATATTACTCACGTTCACGTCGGAACCCGCCGTGACCCGGCGTGACCCGACTATTACTTAATGCTTATATATATTTTTTGTATAGTGATCAAACTACTCGGGCTTCTTGTCAAAATCGTATTGAAAGTACCACTTTTTTCACTATTTTTACTTTTTGAACGATTTTATTTTTACAATATTTACATCTTTTCCGTTAGAGCGCAACACTGTTTTTCGGGTTGACGGATTGTTGAGTGACAGGAAAATCGTGAAATGTCAATGACAGATTCTTTTTCACTTTCGGCTTGCAAGGATCACCATGCAAACAAACTACGTGTACAACTAGTTTTAAAAGTCCCTTTTTTCACTCATTTGCTTGATTAACATGGGTTTCGTCCTCGTTAATCAAACCGCAAGTTCATGAAAAAAGTATGAGTTTCAAAACTAATTGTACAAATAACTAGGGTCTAATAATGACCTTGATAAATCTGATCAATATACGTCAGTTTTAACACAGCCTGAAGCAAAACCTAACCTGCTAACCTCGAATTTGACATAGACTTACAGTTCCACGAACATATTATTCTTACAACAAATATTTCGAAGGAAACATGGAAAATCATATACAGGGTGTTTCATTAATAATTGGAAATATTTTAACTGTAAAATCCTGGGCTCAAAATATTAATATTTAACCCAAATCGCTTAGATAAAATGTGGCTCCTTACTGAGATATAGGGTGTTTTATTTAAAAATTTAAAAATGATTTTGCTCCATTACTTTAAAACTATTCGACGTATCCGTATCATATTTGGCAGGAAGTGTAGACACTGTAAACCATGCTAAATTATGTTAAATAAACGTTTGTGGTTACTACCAGAGGCGTACGACAGGGGCAAGTGATTGGTTGACCCCTCCCAAATTCTACGCCACTGGTGGAATTGCCATTTTAGCACACTTTTTCGATTCTCCAATACTTTCTACCTAAATAACATACTCTTCCTTCGTAATGATAAAGTCATTTTTTTTTCGAGATATTTAATGTTAAACATAAAGCTGAACAGTTATTTTGATTTTAATGTGTATTAATTATGTCGGTGTTTTTTGTTATATGATTGCATTTATTACGCAAATGAAACTTTAATCCGTATTAACAAAAAAAACATAATGTTATTTAATGATATTTATTGAAACGAATACATAGATGCATTCAACATAAAAACAAATTGTGGTTCTGAAAAGAACCATTTTGTTATACCAAATCTAAATAAAAGAACAATTTTAATAACACGAAAATATTAAAAACCTTTTATAATAAATGTTCAATGTGACCCCCGTTAACCTCAATAAGTTTATAAATTCTTTTCCTAAACGATCTTCTAACTTTAAAAAATATGTTTGGCTGATTGGCAATAAAATTAGCGGAATTTACTATTTGCTGCCATAGTTCTTGACGATTATTTATTTCTTGTGAGTATACCAGCGATTTTTTGTTAATACAGATTAAAGTTTCATTTGCGTAATAAATGCAATCTTCTGACAAAAAACACCCACATAATTAATACACATTAAAATCAAAATAACTGTTCAGCTTTATGTTTAACTTTAAATATCTCGAAAAATAATGACTTTATCATTACGAAGAAAGAGTATGTTGTTTATGTAGAAAGTATTGGAAAATCGAAAAAGCGTGCTAAAATGGCAATTTCGCCAGTGGCGTAGAATTTGGGAAGGGTCAACCAATCACTTGCCCCTGTCGTACGCCTCTGGCAGTAGCCAGAAACGTTTATTTAACATAATTTAGTATGGTTTACAGTGTCTACACTTCCTGCCAAATATGATACGGATACGTCAAATAGTTTTAAAGTAATGGAAAAAAATCACTTTTAAATTTTTATATAAAACACCCTATATCTTAGTAAGGAGCCATATTTTATCTAAGTGATTTTAGTTAAATATTAATATTTTGAGCCCAGGATTCTACAGTTACAATATTTCCAATTATTAATGAAACATCCTGTATAATCCCCAGGTATAACTCTTATACCGGGTGTCCATTCTCAAAGTCGAACATAGGCAATTAACATTAGTGCATTCACTCGTTCTTCATTGAAATAATTCATTTTTCTGTAGATAATTTTAACAGATGTTGGCAGAAAATACCTGATTTACGCCAACTAATTACCACTTTTTTTGACAAATGCTATCGAACTTGAAAAGCAAGACAAGGCGTATTTAAAAATTCCCAAGTTTTAAATTAGTATTTTAAAATAAAAATTGCATCTTGAGTATTATTATTAGTATCATTTGATGCGCAATAATTTTATCTTTCCATTGATACCATTACCTTCCCTGTAAGTTGAATTGGCGAGCAGGAATCGGCAAAAACGTTCAATACAATGTTAATCGCCTATGTTCGACTTTGAGAACGGACACCCGGTATAACTCATAAAAAATACATTGTTATGGATATACCGGGTGTCCGTTCTCAAAGTCGAACATAGGCGATTAACATTGTATTAAACGTTTTTGCCGATTCCTGCTCACTAATTCAACTTACAGGGAAGGTAATGGTATCAATGGAAAGATAAAATTATTACGCATTAAATGATACCAATAATATAATTCAAGATTCCATTTTTATTTTAAAATACTAATTTAAAGCTTGGGAATTTTTAAATACGCCATGGCATGCTTTGCTTTTCAAGTTCGATAGCATTTGTCAAAAAAATTGGTAATTAGTTGGCGTAAATTAGGTATTTCTGTCAACGTCTGTTAAAATTATCTACAGAAAAATGAATTATAATAATAATGGAAGAACAGAAGAAAATTTGACCTTTTGTTTTGAGTTGATAAAGGCACAATTTAACATGTGCTATAGAACCAAACATATTTTTGTTCATTGATCTGAGTGTGTGTCTGTCTTCCTGTGAACAGAATATCTCAAAAACGAAAAGAGGTATGGCGTTGGAACTTCATATATAAGTTTTGGGTACTATGTAGATGCAACATCAAGCTTTTGAAGAAAAACGCATAACCGGAAGTAGGTATTTACTCTTGTGATTTTTCAGTTTTTTCGATTTTTTTCAAAAAACGGCTCTAACGATTTGTTTTCAAACTTTACATTTGTATTACATTTTTAATGTGTATTAATGTGAGATATGTGATTTTCCAGTTGAATACTTCTAAATGGGTTTCTTTTGTTTTTCTCTATTTGTTATTAACTCCTATTTTAAATAGAACACCCGGTATATTATTACATTTTTGAATTCAGCCTAAAATTTTAGAGAAAGATTGTATCTTCAACTACTGCTCTATTTTGAACGGTTTTTGTAGAATTTGTAATTTTTAAAATTTTTTGACAAATACTTACAAATTAAAAATCAAAATTTTGACTAATTATAAGATCACTGTAAAAGGAAGTTGTGTGAGTGTATCACACCAGATTTTTTAAAATTTAATTTTTCTACAACCACTACTAAAAGTAGACTTTTTAGCACTAGCTTTTTTCACTAAAAATGACGTTTTATAAATCAGCCTGTTAAAAGTGAAATCAGCTGTTTACTTTTAGCTCATGTGCTAAAAGTAAACAGCGGGTGTTGAATTTAGAATTTTAAACAAGAAGTGAGGTTAATAAACTTATTCCAGTTACTTCTGTCGTTAGAGGTAAAGTGTTTTTTAAATAATTAAAGCATTATGCAATGGATCAAGTTAAATGTGTACTATTATAACTACCTAACTAACTTTGACAGCTACCAGCTGCAGAAACAGTCACCTGCGCCGTCAAGGACATCTCTTTACTATGACATAAATTATAACTGTCCTAAATGCAAACCTTCGTTAAATCGACATTTATGGATTAATAACAGTAAATTTAAGGCTGTGGAAAAGATATTGTGGGCAAACTCGTGCTAAAGGTGTTTATCTAAGACCACTACTAAAAGTAGGCCTTTTAGCGCTAGATTGTTTCACTAAAAGTCTCTAAAACACATGGTGAACACTCTGTATATCTCTTTTATGTTTCAATGCTTTTTGTAATATAACCTAAGCTTCTTGAATAAATAAAAATTAGTATTCAAATATACGCATTTTATAGTTATTACAAATCACTCACAAAGTCGCATACGACACATTTTACGATGCGGCCCTCATAACCTACAAATTTTTTACAGTGGCCCTTGAGCCCCTTGAAGTTGGACAGCCCTGCTCTAGATGATACACGTTTTCGATCATATGGTAGGTAAGGCTACATTGTTTTCAAAGATTGAATTGAAATAACTTTAATTTTCCACTAATTTATTATGATTGTTATGTTGTTTATGTCTGTGATATACGAGTAGTCCAGTCAAATGGTAGAAAATAGGAGAAAGATTTAGTGGAGTTTTGATATTTGGTTCCTATATGTTTTTTGGGTTGCTGTACCGGGATATCAGGTTTGCCAACACGAATTTTGACCGCAAACATTTTTTAAGCAAAAACAGTGCAAAAAACGTTTTTTTAAAAGTTTTTCGTAAATGTTAATCCTATATAGTCCAGTGCATTTATCCGAAAGATAGATGTAACCTCGGAAAAAATCCTAGAGAGCTGAAATTTGGTTTACACCTACCTTTCATCTTTCCAAATAAGGGTTGAGAAGTCCCCAAAGATCCGTTGTACGCATAACTTTTTAGACTGCTCAGAAGGTCGATTTTTCGGTTTTTCAACTATATCTTCGTTCCTATCGACTTTACGACTACGAAGGTGCAATAATAAAAGAAAGGTAACAAAATTCTCTATCAAAAAGTTATCTATAGTTTTTACATGCAAGCAACATTTCATGGAAATTCGGTAGGAAGGTCATGAGTTTCGGAAATATCATTGTTCTGCTCCTGAAGACGAAGCATCGCTATCTTTTGAAGACGTTGAACAGTCAAATAATGTTGGCGAGTTGAAAAATTTGACGAAAAAATTTCTGAGTTACAAAATAAAAGCCCTACTATTGTGGGGACAATATTTCGTAATGATTACTGTTGCAAAGGAATTTGTAAGAGCAGAAAGAATGGGAAATTGGAAGATGCATTTAACTGCTGTAAAAAAATGCTACCATATTTTCACGCAGTAGGACATTTTCTTTATGCAAAATCGGCCCATTTGTATATTCAGGACATGGAGGGATTAGAAACTTCGATGAAAAATGAAGCACACAATGCGAAAGCTATGGAATAACTTCGCCGATCTTCAACAACGTCATCTTCAGACGTGTTTTTGACGAGACAATGAATGTAACAGTCAGCCAGGAAACGATTCTTTTTCAAAGCAACAACAAATGCAAATTGATTTCGATGCTGTCAGAGAAATTCGAAGCCACAAATTTCCTCGTCGAACAGGCTAAGGGTGATGCTGACGTTGTCATAATTGAAAGAGCACTGAAACATTCATTTACAAATACAACCGTTGTTGTTGGAGAACATATTGATCTTTTGGTTATTTTAACGGCTCGAACACCTGTTGGGAAATATTTCTTTTTCTCAAACCCGGCAAAGGAGCAGCAAAAAACGTTCTCTTCCCGAAGTTTCGATCAACATGAAAAGAGCAAGGACCATATTTTATTTTTACATGCGTTATCTGATTGTGATGCAACATCTGCTCTTTTCTATAAGGGGATCTGAAATTATTGCAAAAAAGACAGGACTTACAGAATGCAGCTTAAGTTTTCAATAAAAGTGATGCTCTCCACAAATCAATTGCTCATAATGGATTACTATATTTTTTTGGGCATACATGGCGCTCCAGTTAAAGAAGATTCCATAAACACCTATCGTTATTTGTGCTTCGCTAAATCCGTAGGTAAAGACAAATCTGCAAGGTTAAGCCTATTACCACCTAGAGCCAAAGCAGCTGAAGAGCATCTCTACCAAGTCTACTATCAAGTACAGACTTGGTGGGGTAATAAATTGAATCCAGAAGATTGGGGATGGATATTGAAGGACAACTTATTGCACGTAAAAAATCATCAGCACCTCCTGCTCCGGACTGTTTTCTAAAAATAATTATTTGTAATTGCACGAACGGCTGACGACCACTATTGGGATTCGTCTGCACACAAATTTGCGGTCATTGTCACGGACAATCTTGTTTGAACGCTGCACCAATGGAGAATTCGCAGGTAACCGAAATCGAAAGCGACCAGAACATTGACAATCCAGACATCGATTCTATGTATGCCTTTGAGCAAGGGTCTTTGCTTCCATCAACAATATTCAAGATGAATAATAATATTTCCTAAACTCATGACCTTCCTACCAAATTTCCGTCAAAACTGTTACTTGTACGTAAAAACTATAGATAACCTTTTTTGTAGAGAATTTTATTACCTTGCTTTTGTTATTGCACCTTCGTAGTCGTAAAGCCGATAGGAACGAAGATATAGTTGAAAAACAGAAAAATTGACCTTCTGAGCACTCTAAAAAGTTATGCGTACAACGGATTGTTGGGGACTTCTCAACCCTTATTTTAAACGATGAAAGGTAGGTGTAAACCAAATTTCAGCTCTCTAGGATTTTTTCCGAGGTCACACCCTAAATGCACTGGACTAATATGAAATTAAAGAGAATAAAATTGCCTACATTTTATGTGCTTGAGGTTTTTTCCGATCAACGGTTCAGCCGCGAGAGCGCCGCGAAAGTAGGTAGGTGCTAAACGTAAAAAACGAGAATTATTCCAGTTTATTTTAAAATAACTCGAAAACTATTTATTTTTCCTAAATAAAAAATCATATATGAAATTAATTTTCATATATGAAATGAAAGAGGATAAAATTTCCTACATTTTATGTATTCAATGTTTTTTTTGCCCGATCAACGGTTCCGCTGGTAGCGTGCGTCGAACCAAGCGGCAAAAAATGCTACTAGATGTAACTGTGAAAATGGCACTCTACTTATCCCCACTCTCCCTTAGGTCTCCTAGACGTAATTTACATGCAATCGGGTTGCCTGCTAATAAGCATGGGCGTAGCCAGGGAGGGGCAGGGGTGGGCAGTTGCCCACCCCTAAACATTTATAAAGAGCAAAAGGCAGTTGATTTATAATCTTTATTGCCATTCACATTATACAACATTTAAAAAAAAGAAGCTACGATCTGCAGCAGATTTGCGGAAACTGATGATATTTCAACTTATAATTTTTGTAATTTGTAGAAAATGAAATAAAACTATAATAATAATAATAATAATAATAATAATAGTTGATTGTGTTATTAAATTTATGCCCCCCTCTAACTGAAATCCTGGCTAAGCCCTTGCTAATAAGTACGACGGAATCATTGTACATTGTAATTGAAAAAAGCGAAATAATGTAGTAAACAGTAATAGAAATAAACGAAATGAAATAGCAAAAAAAAAGGAAAAAAACACATTTTGGAAGCAGGTGGACCTCATCTTCACCGACGCATCCTTTTCCTTGAAAGCCCCGGCTGTTCGTCGACATCTATAACATAGAAAGAGACAAATGGAATTAATTTGTGTTTTTATTACTATCAATATTCGATATTTTATTTATTTATTTATTTTTATGTGTTTACAAAATATTGTTTTTACTATATTGTTTGTTAATGATAAGTATTATTTGATACCTTGTGGAATGTCCTGGTCCTCTTCCATTGGGTCGACAGGTTCAGTGGATGAGAAATCTAGCTCCAGCTCGTTCTCCAGTTCCACCCGGTCTGCCAGATCTTCTTCAAAAAAAAACTGGCATATTGTCGCAACTGTTCTCGCAGTTGAGACACAAGTTAGAGCACTTAAGCCCTGCCTTCTTGCAGCCATAAGTTTTTTGGGCAATTTTAGTACATTTGCACGAAACAGGCTTCAATAAGTCTGGGGAAGCAGGTGGTAACAAGGTTGTCACAGATGCAAGTCCAGTTTTCAGATGGTGGTAGTGCAGCAACGCGTGCCTTGTGCTTGAAGGCAGATTTGATGTAGCAAACATATCTCAAGTGGTTGAGTGAAGGCAAGTTCTTCCCACTGTAGCTGTATAGTGAAACCAGAAAACGTTCACCAGCATCAGCAACCATCTCCTGAGTAGCGTTGGAGTTTTTGAATACTTTGATAGTGTCAGCAAGATTAGGGTTCTTAGTCAGAGTATGAAGGAACTTCAGTTTTTATTGAACAATGCTGACGTTGTATCGCAACCACTCATAGCGTGTAAGAAAAGACTGTTATCAGCAATTATTGTTTCACTTACAGTATCAATCGGGGGAATGTAGCTGCAGAAACTTTGCCCTTCCCAGGTTTCAAAAAGAACACGTTTTCATGCTTGCAGAGACATATCAAAATTACCAAGAGATCTACATCCTCACCAACTACAATCACGGTCTCATTTTTTTGGAGCCAAAGACAAAGCTGTGTTCACTATCAGGGTGTCAGCGTCTTCCTTCGCTTGCTTGCAAGTCATTCCTGATGATAAAAACTTCGTAGTGACCATTGCTATTAACCGACTTTTATTTTTCGGGTTTGTAAGGAAATTTTCTTTGGGCGTCGTTTACATCATTGTGTCGTCAAACAGTTTGTTAGATGAAGCAAGTTTTCTTTGTCTTTTCGTACGTTCTGCACTTTTTGTACCACCTTCTACGTCAGCAGGGTATCCATAAAAAAACTACTGCTTGTGGTTGATATTTTGACTTGACATATTCCACATAATTGTCACAGATAGAAGAAAATGTTTGATTCATAGACTACACAACCCTATGTAATAAAAACCTGCCATCAATGACGTATTGAATTTGGCCGCTGAACTGCTTGTCTGTTGGGGGTTTGAATGTGTTGTACAGAGTGGATTTAGTTGCTTTTCTTAAACCATTGTCAAATAGGGACAAGGAAAAAAGCCTAGATCGTAGATCAAAAACTCCTCAAGCTGGCCGTCCGACTGTTTAGCAATGATACTTCTTTGGAACAGAGTTGTTGGATTGATAGGAATCAGCTTGTTGTCTACTTGTATCGCACTGGTCATTACCGCCAGAGCTTGCAGATTGGTGACTCTGTAGCTAATAGGGTAAAGCCCTACACCTCTCCCCGCGTGTGAAAAACGGTTAGGTGTTAGGTACATACTGGAAGCTAAACACAGAGAAAATTTTATACTATACAACCTCACTTCGCGGCGCTCTCGCGGCTATGCGGTTCAAATTTTATCCTCTTTCATTTCATATAGAATCATACGGAAGCGCTGAAGGGCCAGAGTAGCGAGTTGTTTTTAAGACGATTAGTAGTCGCAATGCAACGCGACTAACAGACGCGCAATCGTTAGTCGTGTTGTATCGCGACTAACAGACGCGCAATCGTTAGTCGTGTTGTATCGCGACTAACAGACGCGCAATCGTTAGTCGTGTTGTATCGCGACTAACAGACGCGCAACTGACAGTTGACAGATGCCAGGTGACAGAACCATATATGTAATACTTACTATATTGCATATATGGTTCTGTCACCTGGCATCTGTCAACTGTCAGTTGCGCGTCTGTTAGTCGCAATACAACACGACTAACAATTGCGCGTCTATTAGTCGCGATACAACACGACTAACGATTGCGCGTCTGTTAGTCGCGATACAACACGACTAACGATTGCGCGTCTGTTAGTCGCGATACAACACGACTAACGATTGCGCGTCTGTTAGTCGCGTTGCATTGCGACTACTAATCGTCTTAAAAACAACTCGCTACTCTGGCCCTTCAGCGCTTCCGTAGAATCAAGATTAACGAAAAATTTATAGTTTTCGAGTAATTTTAGAAAAAACTAAAAGAAATCAGTTTTTAGGTTTTTTGCTTAAAAAGCGTGTTTCCGATCAAAATTCGTATTGGCAAACCTAATATTCGGGTACAGCGACCCAAAAAACACATAGGAACCAAATATCAAAACTGCAAAACTTTCCCCTATTCGCCCTCTTTGAGCACCATTTCACTGGACTAGAGGTATACCGGGTGACAATGATATAAGAGCCATGTTTTTATCTCTTTTACTTATCAACGGATTTGCATGAAACTTGTTGCAGGGATATTAAACATAATTGCGGATTGACAGACATATACAGTGTTCGCCAAAAAGTCGGTATACCTAATTTTTTAAAAATTTTTGATTTTTCAAAAAAACTTTTTACGTCAATAATTTGTGCTTGTCTAAAAACCGATTTAGCCCTATCATATATACCGAGTGATTTTTAGAAAATGGAGTTTTTCGAATTCGTCAAAATCCGAAAAGTGCTAATTTTCGGAAATTAAGTAAGATTTTTTTAGAGTGTGTGATTTTTAGCTAACTGAACAATCTCAAGGCCAGAAAACCCCCATTTTTTTAACTTTAGCTAAAAATTAATTTTTCAATTTTTTTAAATATTTTTCACAATTTCACATAACAAGACTTAATATTAGTGTTAAGTTTTTTTATGTGAAGACTTTAAAGATTTATAATTAGTAAAAATAATATAAAATGTTAATCGCTGCTTTAGATTTTTTATTATTTACCGAAAGATAGTATGTTTGAATCATTTTTATGTTTTTTATGTTGTTTATATTTTTTAGTTTTAATTAATATTGATTTAAACGGCTTCTAGAAACTCTAATCTAGCCCTTTAATGAATTACTGTTACAAAAATCCTGTAAATGTTCTTTTCCAGGGGCGGATGGGCCATAAGACGAACCGGGAAATTTCCCGGTGGGCCGGCTTTTCAGAGGCCCGCAGGGCCGGTGGCTGAAAGTACGTCTAAGTGATCTACCAACCTATCTTCATAAACATGTACTTACCGAAAATAAAGAACCGGAATGAATTTTTCATTTTCTTAACAAATTTTTGTATGATTTTTGTACATTTTTTTCTGTATTTTACACTATTACTTGCCTATATAATTAATCAGCAAAAAATTGAGTTTTTATATTTCTTCTTCCGACTGCCCATAAATAACTCTCAAACTTTTATGTTTTGTTTATTTTGTGGTAATTAAGATAAGTCATAAAAGAGAAAGAAGGCAATGGAAGCTGAGGCACACAAGTCAAAAAACATTAAATTTATATTTGAAAAACTAGCCTCTTCTTCTATTATTAGTCAACCGCAACCATCTCAAGAATTATCGGAAAAAAATTGTTTCGTTTCCTGAATCCGTAAGTTCTCAAGTTGAAACAAGAATACAAAACGAAGGTGAAAACCAAGCGTCCACGTCTACTGCTTTAACAACTTCTTGTAATTTTTAAAGCATTGCAAAAACCAACGAAGCAAAATCAAGCTTTCAATCCGCAATTAATACAAAATGAAAAATGGCACAGTAAGGAACTGGCTAACATACAATGAAAAAACTTTTAAGTTGTTTTGTACTGTATGTCTAGTATACGCAAAGCACGAAAATCGATTTGTTCTTGGTATGAATGACTTTTCGCACACTTATCAACGAATTCAGGGCATGAAGTAAGCACTGAACATGAACATTCCGTTAGAGCATACTTAATGTGCAAGAATCAAAAGGACATTTCCAATTTGCTTCTTTCATCTACATTAAATATCAGACAGCAGCAAATAAAGAAAACACGACGAGTATTAGAAGTGATTATAGACAAACGCGGATTAAGTTATAGAGGAAAGAAACATGAAGCTGCATATACTTTAGCTGATCCCACAGGGACCATGGTAACTTTTTGGAATTATTATTGTTAGTAAGTAAATATGATGTACACTTAAAAGAACATTTAAATGAGGTCATCGAAAAAAGCAAAAATATCCTTGAAAAAGGACAACAACGTAGATCTGGATCATTCGTAAGTTTATTATCTAAAACAACTGTAAATTCAATATTGCAAATGCTATATTTAATTTTAAAGGAAAAAGGCGCAACACCCTGTAAATGTATATTTTAGCCATATCCGGAAATTAAAAAAGGGCCGACAAATATTATTTCCCGGGCCGCTAAGATGTTGCCCATCCGCCCCTGTCTTTTACAGTTGTCTAAATGAAGAGATTTTTCGTTATCAAATTACATGTTCTAAAAAATCTCATTTAGACAACTATAAAAGAACATTTACAGGATTTTTGTAATAATAATTCATTAACAGGGCTAGATTGGAGTTTCTTGACGCCATTTAAGTAGATATTAACTAGAATTGAAAAATATTTCTCCTAGAAAGCGCCTTGCATAAAAAACGTAAATATTATGCAAACATACTACTTTTTGGTAAATAATAAAAAATCTAAGAAGTAATTAATATTTTATATTATTTTTTCTAATTATAAATCTTTAAATTCTTCACATAAAAAATTTGAATTTTAAGATTAAGTCTTGATATGTGAAATTTAAAAAACTAAAAAAGTAATTTTTAGTTAAAGTTAAAAAAATTAGGGGTGTTCTGGCCCTCAGATTGTCCAGTTAGCTAAAAATCACACACTGTAAAAAAAATCTCATTGAAATCTTACTTAATTTCTGAAAAATAGCACTTTTCGGATTTTGACAATTTCGAAAAACTCATTTTCTAAATAAGTAAAAATCACTCGGTATATATGATAGGGGCTAAATCGGTTTTTTAAACAAGCACAAATTATTACCGTAAAAAGGTTTTTTGAGAAAGCAAATAGTATATTACGTTATTAGGAGAAAAAGTTATATTTTATGTGGCGAGGCTGGACCCAAAGTGGAAAACAATACGCTATATGCACCATGGGCATTATTTAATGTTTATACCCTTCGCGCATAACACTTTCATAATGCCCTTGGTACATACATAACTATTATTCACGCCCTACTGAGTTGTGAGACAAACATCACTTATACGGCCTGGGAATTATTCTTAGAAATTCAATATATTTTTCCACAGATTTCTGGAAGGAAGTCGTGTCCTTTTCTGATAAAATTCCAATTTTGACCGTTTTGGCGCCACATACCCACAATGGCATTTAAATGACAGATGAGAAAACAAATATGTCTTTTAACAACTTTTTAAATTGCAGTATCTGTAGAATAAGGACCTATAGCATTGAATTTAACATAATTATGAATCGACTAATATAGTATTGTGTACTTTCATTCTAGATTTACAGTATTAATATTTTTCTCAAAAAGGATTTTGAACTCCTATGCTTGTTGGAATTGGTGAGGTAATTTATAAACGTTATTTTAAAGATTTTGTGTTGATTCATGCAAACGAAAAGCTTTGATGAGGCAACTGGTTAAAGATATAAAGTAGTTATGATTTTAGATGGATTACATTTGCTAGGTAAATATTTAACTATATTTAGTAGCAGTATGCTTCAACAGTCTTCGCCCAGAAGAAGCTACCCTGAAACAACTTTCTTCAAAATATAAGCTGCAAACAACAGCTCTTTCCTGCAGTGCTTATTGTTGATCTGTATTTAAATTAAAATAGATAATGGAAATTGTTAAACAAGTAAAGTCGTTTGAAGAGCCGTAACTTAAATTGAAACTTTCAACTCATTTCTTTCGTAAAGTTTGATTTGGGAAAAATCATGGTAAGATCTTTCCCAATTAGTATATTTGTACGCCACAACGCCAACGTAACAGCTATTATACAGGGTGTTTCATAACGTATGGAGGAAACTGGAAGGATAGCTAGCTAGAGGGGACCAAAATAAAGTTTTTATCTTAATAAGCTTCTGACCAAAACCCAACACCGAGAAAGTTACAGCAAGTTAAAGTTGAATAAATTAACGAGCATATTTCAGAGTTAACTAAATAATGTTGTTAAAAAATAAATAAAAATAAATATGATAAATTATGGCTATTTAAAATGTTCTTTTAAATGATTAAAAGTTGGTGTTTACTGATGGAGAACCGCTGACTATTTAATAATAACTAAAAAACGAGTAGCAGTAGAAATTAGTTCATTTAAAAGTCAAAATTAAGATACATCAGCTATTAAGTGTTTAATTCGACTTAAATTGCTAATTACACTAAAGAAGAATAAGTATATATGATTATTATGTATGGAGCTGGTGAAGAAAAAGCTGAAGGTGCAAGAAGTATGTCTTTGGAAAGATTTCCAGATTGTCAACGCCTTCCGAAAATAATTTTCTTCTAGTAGTTCAGCACAGAAGAGAGTGAAAATTTGCAGCCTAAGAAAGGTCGTGGCGGCGGCAGGCTAAATCAACATGGAGTAAATGTAAAGGAAGAACATTTAGACATGGACAACTACAAGTACACGCCAAATTTCCCACCAAGTTGGAGTTTCTCCATCTTTTATTTGGAGCACATTGAGCAGCAATGGTTTGTATTTCTATAATCGGCTGCGGCAGCAGTTTTGCAAATGGTTGCTAAATCCCACTACCAGGAAAGCACAATATCCAATACGCTTACTGGTGACGGATGCATACTGTTTTACTAGCAATGGTGTTCTCAACTTCCACAATTCTCACATATGGGCTGATCAAAATCCGCACGCGATTCGCCAGAGTAGCTTTCAGCAGCGTTTTAGTTTGAATCTGTAATATTTTAAATAACACCTTAATAAGGCCTTACGAATTACCAGGACGCCTTAATAACCATTCTTATTTGCAGTTTTTACAAGAAGTTCTGCCAGAGCTTCTCGAAGATGTTCCCTTGAATGTGCGCCGTACCATGTGGTTTATGCATGACGGCTGCCCTTCACATTTTTGTGATGCTGTAAGAGACGCGAAGATGGGGTGAATTTATATCATGGCCACGCAGTCCAAATCTCAACCCAGTGGACTTTTCTTATGGGGTTTTACGAAAGAATTGTTATATTTCACCGAAGTTGATACAATCGACGAATTGCGCCGTCGCATCAACGCCGCAACAGAGCAGTTTCGCCTGAAATTTCCAAGAGTATCGGGAAACTGGATTCTTTGAGCGTAAATGAGTGAGACAACCTTGACACTGAGTAAACACGGTACAAGACGACGGATTAATAGAGGAAAAATTAGTATTTTGAACATAGGTATATGTAGATGTTTAAGTTGTTATTTAAGAAAACAGGAATTAACTCGATTTACTGTAAAGTGTATATAGTAGGTGAGTTTTTAAAAATGTTACAACGCAATATCTCGAAAACGATTTCAAATATTTTCATTAAATTTTGTTGAGGTAATAGCAAGAGCGGAGGGGGGACATATTTAAACGTATGTTTTATAATTACCCCCTTCTCTATTTTGAGGAGTAGGGGGTAACTTTGGAATTTTAAATAGGATGATGTACTCTTGTTTATAAAATCCGAATCTACGTAAAAAACTATGCATGTGTATAAAACATTTTTAGATTTGCTATTTCGGTTAGTACGGAATTATGATTAACTAAATTTTAATTTAATTTAACAAATAAATAAATTTTAGGAATAAATCAAGTTCACTTATTAACTATTATTATTCTTTTCTATTTTATAACCTAATAAATCATACTTCCGTAACCGAAAAAGCAAATCAAATAAATTTTGTACACATATGTACTTTTTAACGTAGATTCTAATTGTCTAAACAAAAGTTCTATTTAAAATTCCACCCCCCACCCCTCAAAATATAGAGAGAAAGTAAATGTCAAAACTATGTTTTACATATCCCCCCATCTCCCTATTACCTCACTAAAATTTGATTTATTTTATACCATTTTCCAGATATCGCCTTGTAACCTCACCTAGTATATGTAATTCGTCTCTATCTAAATATGGAATTAGATATTGCAGAATCATATAATAAGTATTATATTTTATAATTCGACGCCAATATACAAGGTCTGGCAAAGATGCGGGGGTAGTATGAATTTCAGATGGCTACTATAAAAACCAATTGAGTTAGAAAAAAACCTTACAAAAAATCATTGTTTCTTGCGAATTACTTTTTAGATGTAAGATAGTGCCCCTGGGTATTAATCTCATTTACCCCTAAATTCAAACTCAAATATCTGAGAAATAGTTAAATTTAGGAGTAACAAGTGAGATATCAGAATAAATCTCATTAAGAACTTTTCAAAAATAGAAAAATATATATCCCTTTACAAAAAATTGTTAATTATTAAATTTGCAATTCTTTTAGTTCTTGGCTTTCAAAATAGTTTGTTCTTTAATCGTGAAACTTCCATTATCGCGCCAATCTCCAAATCTTAATTAGTAGAGTAAGTAGTAAGTAATTAATGACAACGCATTATCTGAAAAATATTTTATGAGAGCTTATTGTAATCATCTTCAGGTATCTTTCAACCATTGGTAATATTAAATTAATAACAGTCATTAACTACCCCCTCCGTATGTATGTGTACATATTACTAAAAATATAAATATATACAGTTCTCTTAATTACTGTGACTGAAAAAGGCAAACCGAAATTTAAAATTTCCCATTTTCTGAAATGTAGCTGATGAACTAAGGGTGGTTGCTTATTAAGTTCCTTTCATTGGCGGGGTTTTCTATGGAATATTACAAAATAAATAAGGAGTTAATTGCAGAAATCGTTATTATCACAATATACTATAAAAATATGGTTTTACGAATACAGAAAACTTCATGACGTGAAAAGCATTTAGGCGAGTTAAAATTGAATTTATCCAAATCGCGCAAAACCAGCGAGTCGAGTAATACCGTCCTCCAACGCAAGCAGCTTCCGTATTTCACAGATTCGCACTGGCTGTCAGAAAGCGTAATAAAATCTGCGAAAGTCCACTTGCTTAACCGGGATGGATGTAGCGGCATAACGTGCAGAAACTCGCCGTCGGGAAGATAAGCGAATTCATTGTAAAGGGCCATATGTGCCACGATACATTCAATAAACCACAACCTGCTATCGCTGAAGTACAGTTGGCGTTATAAATGCCCATACGCTGCAAAAATTTACCCCGAAATCTTTGAGCACTCATAATGAAGCGAAAACGCGGAGAATTAAGAAAATCTGATTATAGGAGAGAATGATAATGAGAAGCAGAACTTAATTAGCTACAGAAGAGACAATCTGAGCTTAATTATTGCGACGGGGCGAAGCGAAAATCTGGCGCGTTAGCGCTAACAGCGTAGGAAACTGGGTGACAATGGATGACAATGATATCGAGCAAATGGGGTTAAAATTGCATTAAATCGAGATTGCATCGGTTAACAAATTGAATTTGAATGAACGAAAGTCTAACCAGCCATGAAATGAGCTTCCGCCAGTATAAATACTCCAGCGTTCGGCCAGGAGCTTCAGAAAGTCGTCGCGTCTCTACTTGAACATTTCTAAACCAGCGAAACCATACACGTCATTGATTGATCAAAACTGTTTATTTTTGCAAGTCAACATGAATCCGGTGAAACCGAAACTCGGCATCAGTACCAGTCTTCTGATAATATTATTTTGTTTTACGCAACCTCACTATTGTCTCGCCGACAGTTGTGCCGTTCGGGACCTCTTCGAAACCTGCATTAAATTCGACCGCGATCATGCCAAGTCTTCAAACCGCCACCTTTTGTTTGAACAACCATCTCTGGAACGCGAAACGCGTATGGTCAACGTTCGCGAACGGGTAGGAACCGAACGACTTGTTAATAACAGGCGAATCGTCGACAGCGATTCACGCATTTCCAACTTTCCATCGCGCTTAGCTGATGACAGAGCCAGTCGCAATGTTAGAACATCTACTGTAAATCGAGAATCGCAAACCTTCGACTTCCCCAGACTTGTCCGATCTACCAGCCGTAATGATTTCCGGTCAACCGATCGCCTTAATGAGCGCAGAACCGCTACTTCCTTGTTAGGAGAACGCGTGCTACAAGAACCATCGAACAACCTGCCAAAACCGCGTTTCGCGAGAATCTGAAATACGAAACGTACGCCTAACTGAAGTTCGCGAACGAAATACCCGAGACCTACCTAATGAACGACGCGAATCGCAAATTAGAACTACCAGAGATGACAGAATTTTCGAACGCAGTCGAAATGCTGAAGACATCAAGCGCATATCAGAGCGGGTTATCGATGCGAGGTTGGAACGCGACAGCAGAACTAACCGTAACTCCATCCGACGATTCGCAAGAGAAACCACCGAACGGGGAACGCGAATTCCTACCAGTGACAGAAGGTTGGTTGATCGTGAGTTACGAGTTCCCACCCACCGCTCCATCCGGCGAATCGCAAGGGAAACCACCGCCCGAGATTCGCGAACTCCTACCAGTGACAGAAGGTTGGCTGATCGCGAGTCACGAGTTCCTACCGACCGCTCCATGCGACGATTAGCAAGAGAAACCACCGAACGCGAATCGCGAATTCCTACCGTGAAAGAAGGCTGGTTGATCGTGAAGCTCGAATTTCCATTGACCGCGCCAATCGACGACTCGTAAGAGAAACCATCGAACGAGAATCGCGAACTCCTACCAGTGACAGAAGGTTGGTTGATCGCGAGTCACGAGTTCCCACCGACCGCTCCATGCGACGATTAGCAAGAGAAACCACCGAACGCGAATCGCGAACTCCTACCGATGAGAGAAGGCTGGTTGATCGTGAGCTCGAATTTCCATCGACCGCTCCAATCGACGATTAGCAAGAGAAACCACCGAACGGGAATCGCGAACTCCTATCAATGACAGAAGGTTGGTTGATCGCGAGTCACGAGTTTCCACCGACCGCACAATCCGCCGATTTGTAAGAGAAACCACCGATAGAAATTCGAAAAGATCTTCCGATGACAGGACAGTTGATGGTGAGTCACGAGTTTCCAACGATCGCTCTATGCAACGGGAAATTACGGATAGGGATTCGCGCACCTCTTCCAGTGGCAGAATTGATCGCGAGTCACGAGTTTCTGCCGACCGCGCTATCCGGCGATTCGCAAGGGAAACCACCGACCGAGATTCACGAACGTCTTCCAGTGACAGGATGGTAGATCGCGAGTCAGGAATTCGCTCTTCATCAACCGACAGGCGTTCAGCAGATCGCGCCATCAGGGATTCTCGGCTTTCCTCTGACCGATCAGACGAACGTGTAGTTAGAGAAAGAACAACTGCTATTGACCGTAGTTCTCGCATTACAATTCGTCGATCTATTGACCGAACAACTGAAAGGGACTCCAGAGCTTCCGCTACTAGGAACATGCTCGACCGGGAACCGGCCAGGCGAATTCTAAACCGCAATTCTAGAGCATCTGAGCGAGTTGAAGCTTCACGAGCTGCTCAGCAGGACAGATTAGAGCAACGTGATTCGAGAATTTCTGCTGATCGATCAAGCGAACGAAGGGACCGCACTAATCAACGCACAATTACTCAAAATTCCAGAAATGAACCAATGGTAAGATATTCACGAATTTCTATTAACAGCGAAAGAGCAACTCCCCTCGATGCACGACGTTCCCTGCAGGACAGACAAATTGTACACCGTGATGCTGTTCGATCAGGTGAGCGAGTCACTAATATCAATTCACGAGCTTCCTTTGAAAACCGCAACCAAAGAATCCCAGATTCGCGCATTTCTCTCACAGATAGGCAACCAACTGAACGCGCTTTACAATCCGACGAAAGAATCAGCAAATCGCGTATTTCTCTTAAAGACAGGCGATTAGTACATCGTGATTCACGAATTTCTCAAGATAGATCCCGAGAGCAGGTTGACAGAGTCCGCGAAGATATAAAAATACGCAATAACCGCTTAAGTGAAAATTCTAGAACATCTCCGCAATTGTCCCGAAGGCGGCTATCTGAAGGTGCTGAAAGCAATTCGCGAGCTTCTTTCGTTGACAGGAGAATCACCGAACGGAATTCGCGAGCACACCGCACATCAGTAGCAGAACGTCGCGCAGCTGAAAATTCCAGAATTAGCAACAGCGAATCAAAATACGTGACAACAGAGTTGCAGTCAGGGAACTCGCTGAAAGACGTTCCTCTACTGATGATAGAAGGGTTGCCAGTCGGGAATCTCGTTTCAGGACTACAGAACGCCGCCTAACAGAATCACGACGATTAGTAAATCAGGAATCTTTGGCACGCAGCGTTCAAGAAAATATTTCAAACAGGCGCGTGCACCGCGAACGTACTCAAGAAGACAGGATTAATCGCGATGCCAGAATTTCGCGCGTCAGGCGTGACGCTAACGAGAGAACTGTACGCCAAATACGCGCTTCTGACAACCAATTTGTTAATGAACGCCGAACTAATAACAGGGAAATTAGTCAGCGAGAATCCAGGTCAACACTTCGTCAAATATCTGGTAACCTCTTATCAGAGAAAGATGAAAACAATAATGACAGATACCGTACTAACGAACGTCGCGCTCGCTCTACGCATGATAATGGCGAACGTAAATCTTTCCTTTCTGGGCTAAATGGCGACAAAATTAGCAATTCCAGTACCTGGGCTACCATGATTACCACCACTTTGGGTATCTTACTTTGTGTACAGATGATTAGCAGTTCTGATTCTAAAAAATATGGGTAAGTTTGTCGCATTTCCGCAATTACCTGCTCTAATTGACATTTAATTTCCAGGTTACCTTATATCAAAAGCTTCCTGAACGCCGCCAAAGAAGCATATTGAAGAAAAGGCTGTAATTTAACAATACGTAAATGCTAAAAGTTATTTTTTCTGGAAGACTGTTTCATAGTTATTTTTATATGCTAGAAAATACCTCTTATCACGCAGAAATGAAAATGGCACATGATTCTTAATCTCTGTGTTTATGTAAAGTTTATTTTTTAGACAGTATTGGTAGTTTCTAGTAGAATACGTGTAAGTGGCTATTTGTTGATAATGTCTGTATTCTATTTAAAATTCTATGCATTACTACATGTTGTGAATAAAGCAAATGAAAATAGTCAGGTTTCAAATTATTTATATCGTTACTAAACTACAGTAAAAGAATAGTCTTTATAAACTACCAAAATATGGAAGATCAGATCTAACAAAACTTTGGTTTCAATGTTCACATTAAAAAATGAGATCGTATACATGGTATCATCAGGAAATGCTGCTGTTGGGTGTATAATACATTGAATACCACAAAATTAAATTATTAATAAAAAAAATAAAAAAACGGAAGCATTTCGTGAAGGCATCTGTAATATTTCACATAACTCTAAAAATGGCTATAAACAATAATTTATTTTAAAATATTCTCAAATAACTCAAACTTAATACATAAGCAACAAATGTGCTACTTCTATGCCAAAGTCCTTAGCGTTGTTAACAACTGATCCAGCTCTGTTTTATAAACAATAAGTTGCTGCTGTCTTGCAGCACACTGTTGGCAGCTCTGATTAGCTATGTTTTTTTGTGCAAGTCCATGCACGATGGCCCTCAAACGAGATTCCCGCTCTCTGTATCTGTACTCCATCAAAGCAATCTAAAACAGAAGTTTTAATATTTATTCATATTATTCAGTTCATATAAAACGTGATAACAAAAGTCAAAGCTCTTTGAAATACAGCACTGTTTACATGTGAAAATTAACATTAAGCCGTTTTTGCTAAAAGGGGCGGAATTGTGCCTACGTGACTTACGCATGCAAATAAACAAGAAGAATTAGAGAGATGGAAAGTCAAAACATACGTGTAAAATTATACGACCTTTTTATGCGGCGGTAAATCCCCCAAATCCTCCATACCCTCGCCGGCGTTTGCGTTTGATTCATGAGACGCCCCAAAGTACAGTCTTTTGTTTAAATCGTCCCTTTCTACGGTTAAAATTTCCGCTCTCTCCTTGGCTTTATGCAGCTGCTCCTGTAGGGCGCTCACCGTCGCTTGCTGCCGCTCCAGCTGCTCCCGCAGAGGCGCTATAATTCGCCAATGTACGTCGCGATTTCGTTTTCATGCGCTTGTTGCAAAGCACTTAGCTGTAAAACAAAGTTGAGGTTTCTGACATAAAGCTACGTGAAATAATTACATCGAACAACCGCTTGGCCTTTAGATTTTGATAATCCTCCTCCATCCTGCACAGCTGCATCCTCATCTTATCCTTTTCAGCTTTCGCCGCTCGTAATTCCTCTTCCACCTCGCTGTGTGCATCCGCGTTCCTTCCGCTGGGCTGAGCTTGTGCTGTTAATTTTTCAGGATAGCTACGGAACTCCCGCCGCTCCGCGATGTTCTTCAGGCTGCCCTCTCGCTCTTTCTGAAGGCGCCTGTTCGTCTTCCTCGCCTCGTCGAGTTCCTTCTGTAATTTCATTATTACTTTTTCTTTATTAGCTAGATCGGCCTGGAGACCTCGTATCGTCGCCACCAAGTGCGCGTCGTCTTTGCACTCGACTTTCTCGGGCTTCCTAGTGGCGACCGTGATTTTTTGCACCTGGAAGCGCGTTTGCGAGCTCGCGTCCTTGGTCTCCTTGCCGGGAATCTTTTGTTCGTCGGAAATCGTCTGAGTGTATACGTCGAAAGTGTCCGCCTTCCGCTTCAGCTGGTTCTTGAGGTCGCTGACGTGCAGCTCCAGGTCCTCTATGTGGCTCTCGTACTTGCTCTTCATCTCCGTGAACTTCTCCTGCACTTCCATGAACACCTTAGAGGAGCTCTGGTCGCGCATGACCACCTCTCCCTCCAAGTTCCTGATGCGGTCCTCCAGCAGCTTTCGCGCCGTTAGGTTATTATCAGTCTGGTCGTTTTTGGCAGCCACTATCAGAGCGGAGACGGAATCCGGATGCTTTCTCGCGATGATCCTCTCCATCTCCTTGACCTGCCTGTTCAAGTCCAGAATGCACCGCGCGTCCTTTTCGTTTTGCGCCTTTAAGCTTTTCACTTGCAGCTTTTCGACTTCCAGGATCTTGCTGAGGCTCGCTTCGTTCTCCGCGAGTTTGTCCCGGTGCTCCTGGATGGCCTGTAGTTCCGTTTTGTACTTGGAGAGGACGGATTCGCTTCGAAGACGCGCTTTTCCAAGCTGTTGTTTGAGGTTATGAGCTCTTCGTACGTGGATTTCAGCTGCAGATGCGTCTTGTTCAACGTGTCCAATTGTAGTTGGAGGACTGTGTTCGTTTCTTTGGCGTCTTTCAACTCCTCGAGGGCCTTCTCCAGCTCGAGGTTAATTTCGGGAGACTTCTGTCGCTCTGAAGTTAAGGCAACCCTTGTCTTCGCAAGGGACTCGTTGGTGTTCTCCAACTGAGCCTGCAATAATAAATGGCAAGATTTTAATACACAGAAGGCTAATTTATTAAAAAACACGAACAAAAAATTTATTTCAAAAGAAATGTCTAACAATGAACACACAAAGGAAAGGGATTTATGAAGTCTATACTACAGAGAATATTCCCGTGATTGATTTTGCTTTCACGGCATTATTTATGTGTCTTTTACGACTCCCTTCTGCTACTAGTCTGTTGATAACAGATCCGTTTAATCTTACGTGTCGCACTTGGATACGTCCTAGCAGCTTTATTCTAACATTCAATTAAGTTTGAGCGTTTTTTGACTAGTAGGCGACTACATGTCTGTGATTTGAAAAAAGGTTTGTCAATACGAAAGTATAAAATTTCCATCAATCATGCTGCATCGAAAATATCACTTCAACCACAATATTTACTGCATGACGCTCATGACAAATTTTTAAGTATTTCTAGAAGGAAAACTAACTCATTTTAAATTGTATAAAGCTAAAGCTCGAATTCCTTCAAAACGCATGTTACCTGTGCCCCAGGTAATTTCTAAAGTAATAGTTGTATGGACAACTGCCCATCCAGTAACAAAATGTGCCTACCTAGTGGAGATGAAATGATCACATAAAAATTACCTTCCTCAAGAAGAAAACCTGAAATTTCATACAAAATCGTTACCTGCGGCGCTTTTCAGTCCAACTTATTCAAAGTTAATTTTCTACAGCGTTTTTTGACTTTTTAACAGTGTTTGAATGCTAAAAAATACAAAATAGATATGTACGTAATCATAAACTATAGAGGAAAAACAGGACCTAAAGTGGTGATTTCACTTACATACTTCATACATTGTAAGCAGGTAACACATAATATTAAAAGGAGGAACACATAATACAGGAACACAAAATCAGATAAAAGCTAAACATAATACATAATGAAGTTGATTTCAATGGAATTATATAGGACATAATCCACACGTGACTTTATAGTTACTGTGGCGGACATACATTGGCACGTGCAGCAACAATAAAAAACCCCCGCGAAAGGTTGAAATATGCAGTGCAATAAATCCTAGAAGAGAAACTTCCGATGAATGTGCTGACCGTCTTGTGTCAGCAGATAGCTTGTTTGGAACGCACGCTGAGCGCGAGCGAATGACAAGCACCATAAACGCAATATAAAAGGTGCCGCGAGTGATGGACAACTTCCGCTGACGAAGTGTCGGTAAGCGAAATTAGCACCGCAAGTACGACGAATTAACGGGCCTTGTAGACCAGCATAAGCGCAGAGGACAGAACAGTACAGAAATCACCGAGTCGCTAGACGGAAACTCACCTTACGAGATGGTCGACGTAGAAAATCCCTTGAAGATATAATGGCCGTCGACCCCTTGGAGGAGAAAGAAAGTGTGAACCACCCGGGCATAAAAGAGAAGACGTCATAAATCCTCTTGCTGCCGTTGTCCCAGCGTTTTGCGCACTTTCTCTTGCAAAAAGTTTCAACCCAGTGAAGAGACAGGTCGGGGGGATAATAAATCATCCACTGACATAATCGCCAGAGTCGTTATAACACTAGCAAGGGCACGTGACTTAATTGTAATATAACACATATTTACGTAACTACAAACTACTTATGATTAACACAAAACGATAGTTAATTTTCTTCTCTAAAATTTTTTTTGGCGAAATCTCTTTCTGTGTCTGTCCAGATTTCTTTGTCTTTTTTCAAGAATTCTATAATAGCCGGACGTGGATCGTAGCAAGCAGTACCCGTAAGCCACGCCATTTAGGGTTAGCATTCATATAGCTTTCGCGCAGTTTAGACAGTCGTATATGCCTGCATATTTGTCTTAAATTAATGACGTTCTCTTTTTTAATTACAAGGAGTCAATAGAAAAGCCTGAATCAGACTAGAAAAGTTACCAAAATAGCATTTTGACGGTAAATTTGATTTTCTGTATTTGCAATTTTAGGAGAATTGAGAAAAAGCAGGTTTTTAGAATAATATATTTAACAATTTTAATCAGTTTAATTCTGAAAAAAGCAATTATACTGACTGTACTTCTGTCATTTGTAAACAGAACCGAAACTTAAAATGTCTACGTTATACCTTCCACGATTTTAGCACCATTTTCAATACCTTGTACACTTGGTACCGGCGCAGCCAATCACAGCTACAGATTTTAGAGCGGCAAATTGAACACGTTCCTCCTAGTTAAAAACAGACAGTAGATGCCAACCTTAAAACGTCATTATTTGCGGGTTTTTGAATAATTGCTTTTATTTCATGTCTCTCAACAAATTATGGACGCAACACTCCTTTGATTCTGACGACTTTATTATTAATGAACGACTCGCAAATTCCAAAACTAAATGCTACGCTAACGTCCAATACCCGGAGAAATTTTGAATGACAAAAAAAAACTCTGGAAACCAAGAGCTTTACCTTTACCCACATGGCACAAAACGACGCGCCAATCTTAAGTTATAAACTTCCTTTGATTTGATAGACCGATTTAAAGATTTATAGTGCAAAACAATCTTAAGATAGTTTATTCCACATA
>CALNHX010011482.1:0-31783 GCA_940337035.1 Agriotes lineatus
TTATAAAAAACATGATTAAGTTTTGTGTCTTCCTGCTGTAGGTAAACATGGCTAATGGTAACCAGTTCTGCCAGTTGTTTTGCTCCTCAGTGGTGTAACAACATAAAAAGTGTTCTAAAATTTAATTAGCCTTTCAGTTTGGCCGTTAAACTGGGGATGGAAAGCTGATGAATGGCATTGTTTGATGCCTAGCAAATTGGTGAGACTTGAGAAAAATTGTGATAAAAATTGAGTGCCTCTGTCTGATAAATTTTTCTGAGGTAGACCATGTCTGAGAAACACCTCTTTTAAGAAAATGTTGCTGGCTTCCTTTGCAGTGATTGTTTTAGACAGGGGAAGAATTTTGGCCCATTTGTGAACCTATCAACTACCTTTATAATGGCATCAAAACCATTTGACAGGGGAGGTCTGCTATGAAGTCTACACTAATGGAAGTCTAAAGGGCTTCCAGAACTTTCAAGGGAAGTAGGAGTCTAGTAGGCTTATAGGTAGAAGGTTTGTTCCTTGAGCAAGATAAGCAATGCCTAACATGTTCCTTTACTGACTTCTTAAGACCCATCCAGATGAAGTTGAGTTTTATAAGCAATATAGTACTTGATACTAGGGTGTCCAGCAAGTATGTGGTCATAATACTGTTCTTTACTTTTGTCCTTAACATACCTTCCAGAACCCATAGTAAACCCTTAAAGTATAAGACCTGGTTTGTGACAGTGAAGTCTCCTATTCTATTTGCTGAAGAGGCAGAAGCTGCTTCCAATCTCTTACCAAGGGAGAATTGGTCTAAGCCCTGAGCTTTGATGATTCTATTTAACAGTGTTGGGAGTGGCAATTTTATATTATATAAGACTCTGGGAGTAAGGTTACATTATTGAAAACGTCCAGATTTTAGGGTTATAAAGGAGTGCTTGGTTACTACTCAATAGATCTGCTATGACATTTGTTGTACTCTTGTATTAATAATAAACTTGTAAAGCGCTAGTTCATAGCGCCATCTAGACTGTCTCTGATTTAATTGTTAAGGAATTTAGATATTTTTAAAAACTTGTGATCTGACCTAATTAGAACCAGATGTTGTGCATTTTGAAAGTGGTGTTGCCATTTTTTAAGTGCGCTGACAATTGCCAGCAATTCTTTATCATGTACTGAAACGTTAGTTTCTGCTAGTACCATCTTTCTGAAGAAGGCTACTGGGTGTTCCACTCCATCAACCCCTGCTTGCAACAGGACAGCACCTACTGCAAAGTTGGTTGCATCAGTCTCTTAAAAAAATGGTTGGAGGGGTCCAGGAGGGCTAGGATTGGGGTGCAAGTCAATACTTCCTTTATCTTATTAAGAGCAGTTTGGTGCTCTACCCCCCAGAAGAAAGGGATCTTAACAGAGGTGAGCTAGGACAAGGGAAAAGCAATCTAATAAAACCTTAGCATATCTAGGTAAAAATTTACAGTTTACCAGGAAAGAGCGCAGTTCAGTCCTGTTAGAAGGCACCTTCTAGTTTACCACTGCTGCAAATTTGTCAGGGCAAGCTGCTTGACCATTGTGGAATATAATTTTACTTAAGAAGAATACCTGTTTTTTTGAAAAAAATTCAAACTTGGACATTTCTAATCTAAGGGAACGGTTATGCAAAGCCTTGAACACGTTATTTAAGTCCTTGTGGTGTTGTTTCACAGAAGGTGAGAAAACCAAAATGTTATTAAGGTAAGCAATGTAACAGGTGCCCACCAGGGATCCCAAAATATTGTCAATCATCCTTTGAAAAATTAAAAGAGCGTTTTTTTAACCAAAAGGCATGGATGTTTTAAAGACTCCAAATTTACAATTAAGGCTGTATATTGGCAAGAAGATTGGACAACCAAAATTTGGTGGAAAGCATCTTTTAAGTCAAGTTTAGAGTATACAACAGAGCCTGAATATGGACAAAATGATATATTTTAGTAAAGGAAGGGGGTAGTTGGTTTTTTAGTGACTGTATTTAATTTTCTATAAATTATACAACCCTCAGTTTAATTGAGGATCTGGAAATTAATTACTGGGATGACAGTTGCAGATTTTGATAAGACAATATGCCTGCTGCCAATTAATTATGTATATTTAAATTTTCTAAAGTTCCTTTGGTCTAGAGAGTAAACTAGAATACCCATGTATTTTTCAGTATTAGGTTTATATTTTTATTGAGAAGTGTAGGTTTTCTAGAATGCTGAGAGTAATATTCTTGTTAATTAGGGGTTTAAACATATTAATAGTAAGTTTATAAATTTAATTTTTTTGTGGAGATGAGGATTGTTGGAAAGAATGTTGATGGAAGTATTATTTCCTGACCCAGGGTCTTGGGTTTCCAAGGAGAAGTAATTAACTTTATTTTCCTTCCTCACAACAACCTGGCCCTTACCCAGGTCCACTATAGATTTGCACATCCCCACCAATCTATCTTAGAATCACCCTGTAAGTTAGCCCCTTAATAACTTTAATTTTAGGATAAAAATTAAACGTTCCTACCTTAACCAAAACTTTTTTTTTTAATGAAAGAACTAACATCTATCCCAATAGCCAGAGTAATAAAAAAAACTGAAGGTTTTTCTACATTTAAACTCTGAGCAAGGTTTAAACTCATGTAGTTTGATGTTGCTATAATATAAATTAAAAAAAACTTATTTGAACTTAAACTAAAAAAAGAAGAAGAAAGAAAAAGATAAAAGAACGATTATTTTTATCTATAGGTCTTAAATTGTAAGTAGAAAGGTGACCCAAAGACTCTTTTTGAGCTGAGGTGGAGCTTTCTATGTTTTTCAAGTCTTCATAGGCTCCAGAGAAGTCATGTTTTATACCTTTTACAGTAAGTACATAAGGTAGTTCTGGTTAAGTGCTTTTAACAACAACTTGGAACATTTCTTAAGGTCTATGCTGTCTTTCTGTGACAGGTGGTTGAATTTTTCATGATATTGATTTACTGTTAAGTCTTCCTGGGTAAGGTTCCCCAAAGCTTTAATGGCTTGGGCTTGGGTCATAGGGGGGACCAATTTTTTTTGTTTGATCTCAAAAAACTGAGGGAAATTAATTTTAAGGGCTGAGTTCTTAAGCAGAAATTCCAAGTCAGTCTGTCTATAGGCTAGGGGTAGGACTTTCAACATTCTTCTAAACTTCTCTTGGTCACCTAGTCTTTGGCCATAAATTTTATCCAAGGAGAAATTTTATTAAACAGTTGTTGATGATCTTTATAATTTTGCTCTTGTTGGGAGAAATTGATATAAGGAAAGTAGTCAAGTTGTTGTTGATGTTGATGCTATTACTGTTGCTGGAGGATTTTGTTAGTGAACATAACCAAGACCAAGTGAGCCCTAAGCACAATAAGGTAACTAGCATAGAGTTGCAAACCAGGTAAACAAGTTGTCTGTCCTGGTACCATGCTACTATATTTTGGAAATTAGCAGAAAACAAGAGAGGTTGGTCTCTAGTGTCATGACTATAAGTTTTAATACTAGGCCCTGGATCTTACTCATAGGCTGGGACAGCCAAGTTAAAGTGGTAAGGCAAACAAAAAAGTCTTACTTACCACCTTGACCACCAGAAAAGATTAAGATCTAATACCCCAAAGACTAGCAGTGAGCACACTGGGATCATGGTGTTGAGGGCTGGTACCACTGCAAGTGGTTCAGCCATGGTTGCTGGGAACTTATACTAATCAAGACTTTGATTATTAACTAAAAATTTAGTGAAAATATAAGATAAACAGTAAAAGGAATTGTTCTTGTTTATCAGTAAAAATAATAGTAAACCAAAGTATAAAGTCAAAAGAGACTAACAACTTTTTTAAGGAAATTTTCCCCAGTTTTATCTGTGAAAAATTCTGAGATTTCAAAAATTTAAAGCTTTTTTAACCTCAAAGGCCTTATGAAAGCCTTAATGATTTAATTATAATAAAATGGTGCTGATATCTTTACCTTGGTAGGGGTGATGGAGTCCAGAGTGGATAAAAGTCTATTAGAACCACTAGAAAAATCCTTGAGGTTCATGACAGGTCCTGACCTTGCTAAAAACTTACTAATAAGTCTCTATAAGTTTTATTTTTTGGTTTTTTTGTTTATAAATAAAAACTCTTAAAGATAGATCTTAGCTCTAAACAGAACTAATATTGTATCTAAGCATTGTTTTGTTTTAAGTTCGTTAAGTTTGCTAAATACAATAAAAATTTAAAAAAGCTCAAGAGTTTGGCACCAGGTATAGAAAAGCAACTATTTATATTTATACCACTCATTCTATGTCTATTTAAAAACTTTATTTGAATTTTTTTTGTTGGTTTTTTTAAAAAGCTCAGCTACAATTAAAAGTTCTACAAAAAACTATTTATAAATGCAACCATTTAACTATGGTAACTTTAGAAAATTAATGTTTAAGCCAGTAAAAAGGAGCATTTAGTTAGCAGATTTAATTATTCAAAAAGATGGATAAACAAGCAAAATACAATCTTTATAGTAAGTATAAGCTGATATAAAATATCTTAAAACAATCTACAAATGTTATACCATCTTTTTATACTATGTTAATAATTTGTTTCTTCTTCTGACAATTATTTTTTATTTATGAGGGATATTCTTACTATTAAAAAAAAAGCTACATTGCCAAATCTTATTTAAAAACATATCTTTAAGAAGTACATTACCAAAAGATTTTATTTCATTCTATTAGAAAAAACAATAGCTGGTGCAAATATTAAATGAATCTTTCACAAAATATTAAGTGCACTATATGCACCAATTAACTAAATTAATTCAGTACCAGTAAACTATAGTATTTAACATATTTAAATTGATTAATAGTTCTAGTCAACAAAATAGCTAAAACAAAACTCTTTTATTGTAGCAATTATAATCATATATGCTTGTACTTTAATTTCTACCTATATACTAGTAAGTGTGCTGACTGTTTATTTTTATTAATTTGCAATGAGTATCTATACTCAAGTTGTTTTTTTATAAATCTTTTAGCTTATGTATGATACAAAGGTAAAACTTAACCCATTTTTTAAAAAAAAATTATTATAATTTTTTAGTTTATCTTTTTGTAAAGAAATACAAAAGTAAAACAGTTTAACTGTGGTTTTCTTAATATAAGATGTCTAGCATAAATTTTAAATAATACTTCATCTTCTTTTTATAAAAACTGCAAAAAAATTTTAAAGCAATAAAATGTGTAATTAAAAATTACTTTACTTGATAGTAGGATTAATTTATAACAATTTTTTGTTTGCTTAAGGTTAAATTGACTAGCTAGGTATTAAATATTGTTAAGTTACCATTACTGTCAAAGTTTATAAATTTATTTTTATCTGGAGGTAAGTCTAAACATATATTATTGTTTTGCAAAACAAAAGCGTTCAATTAAAATTTTACTTGTTCTTTCTAATACAAAAGTATGTTTGTTAAAAATAGTAATTTATTTACATAAGCTTCTTTAACCAAAATATTTTAGTACTATAAAAATTTATATACTTTTTTTGTATCTAAAACAAACTTGATTTTTTACACTTTTAAAATATTATAAATTTATTTTCTCACAGCAAAAATATCACTGCAGTTGTTAGTTTTGCTACTGATAGTTCTAAGGCCTTAGCTACTTTTACTATCTTAAATTTTTGATTGTTAACATTATGACCAGGGAGGTCTTAAATATTAAATAGAAAAAAGCAAGCAGATTGCTTAACTATTATCTTCTATTTTATATTTATAAAAGTACTACCTAAAATATAAGCATATTTTATATCTTTAATCTGTGTATCTCTATTGCATTAAAGTATCTATAATTATTCATATAGTTTGCTTGAGTTTTTTTTTGAACTTTACAAAGATATTTATAGCAATTCTTTTAGGGTTTGCCTAGACTAATAAATTATATGTAAATTTTATATTTAAGAAGGAATATCTCTCTACTTAGTTAAAATTAACAAATTTGAGAGCTTATCTTGTAGTAGTGTAGTTCCACATTTCTCTGCTAAAAACAAAAGGCATAATGAGGTTAGCTATGCCTTAAATTTCACACATCAAAGTATTAAGTAAAGTCCATTTCACTTGCTTTATACATGGCATCAAAGAGATGTAAGAAAGAAATAACACTTTTCTTAATCTATAAAATTAAGTAGCTTGTAAGGTTGGTTTACCCCCATCTTAGGTATTTAATTGGTGTTGTTTGTCATTATTATCAGTTAGAGGAGGTGGTGAGAGACAATTAGGAGTGGTTATAAAATTTTTACTTGTTTAGCTAAGATCTGGGAATTGGGCTAGCATACTTTTTCAGCAACTTAATTACAGCTATTGTTAACAAGGGGCAGTTATTACTTTTAATTTGACACTGGCAGAAGTGTGTAAGGTAAAAACTATACATATAAGGTTAATTTTCATCCTGATAAATCTAAAAATTTGTAAAATTTTAGCGTTAGTCTAGCTATAATTCATAATCTAATTACTTACCAAATGTTTATAAGTAAAATTAAAATATTTACCTTATATATAATGTTATATCAAACTAGTCATTCTGGCATTAAGAGTTTTTAAATTTTGTCTTATCATTATGCAAGTAATGTTGACAATCTAGAATTCTTTCTGTTTAGCAAAATGCTATGAATAGGTCTAAAAAGATATAAATAAGTTCATTGGCAAATCTAATTTATTGTAAAAAAAAAAAGATTATAGAACTAGATTTTTTAAAAAATGGCAGTTTTTATCATTGATTTATAATAAGTCAACTTTGATAGTAGTAATTGAAAGTGATCATATGATGTAACTGTTATTTAATTACGTATTATTTAGCAATATTTCTATGTAGTTTGGTCAAAAATTTAAAAAACTTAGAACAATTACACTTGGATGCGGTTTTAACAAATGATTGTTTTATCTTAACTTAGTTAGTCAACGCTCAACTAAAGAAATCTACAAAAAATTAAGATTAGGAATTAAAGTGTTTTTTTTTTAGATCTAAAATTATGTTCTTATTTTTTCCAGCTCTAATGTAAACTGAGTTAAAAAGTTCACAATGCTTGTTGTTATACTTCTATCAAATTAAAAGTAAATCCTCTTGATTTAAAGATTGTCAAATGCAGTATGCAAACCTTGTTAAATTGTTTTTTTTACATGTACTATTCTTTTCTGCATATAGTTTTTAATAAGAATTTAAAAAAAAGTTTGGCAAACAAAATGTGCAGTCTGTTGTTTATGCTAAATTGGTTTTAGTAGTTTGCTTCCTAAAAATTTTTATATAAAACTATGAAATTCATTTGTTGTCAGTGATTTTTTTTTAAAAAATGTCCTATGATTGGCTGAGGAAATTTTAGAGATAATCTTAGGTGTTTTTGGAGACAAAAAGCTCAATTCTAATTTTATACAAGTTCTTGATTACAATTAATTAACTTTCTAAGTAAATAAGATTTAAAAAATTAAAAACATTAATTTAGAACTTTAGTGGTAATACTTATTGTGTTCTATCATTAGGCTGGCAAATAGACTAAGTTTAACAACTTTAAAATTTATTTTGTAATAATTGGTTAAGTATAGGTAAGTCTTATTCTAACTTAAAAACTTTCCTCAATTTAATTTTTTTTTAAATTTTGGTAGCAGTGATATATATGGTAAATGAAATAGTAATACATTGTTGACCATTGCTTAATACTGTATAGCATGAGCAGTGTAAGCATTATATCAAGGAAAAAATTGCCCAATTTTGGTTAGTAATAGCATTTTAAATTAAAATTTTATTTAATAACAAGTATAAGTAAATAACAATTAGCAAAGCCCAATTGTTTTTAATATGGTTTTGAAATTAACCTCTGTAGTAAGCACTATAATGTTGTAAAATGGGGTTTTATATATTTATGGTTTTGCTGATTAAAAAAGAGTTTTAAATTAGTATAGAAACTAATATTACACAGTAAAATTATTGTATAGGTTTGTTAAACGAGTTTATATTATCATTTAATTAAAATTAAGGCAAACAATAACTATAATAAAAAACTTATGTTAAGAAGTTTTATTGGCTATTAAATAGCCTAATTATTAAAAATCTAAAGTTAGATTTTTTCTAGCAAACTAAAATTTAATTATTATTATATACTATATAGAACTTCTACTTGCAAACAATGGCCTAGATTATAACTTTTGTATGAATGACTAGTTTTGATAAAATTTAATAAAATATAAATTATTTAATTTAAATAGTATCTTTAAATTAAAAGTAATTATTGTGAAATTAGTTTTTATTTAAAACAGTATTTAAATTTCTAAAAAGGTTTGTTTTTAAGTCTAAATTAAAAAATTACTATAGTTTAAAAATTTAACTGAACTTAATTATATAATTTGATTATTGTTATAATGGTAAGTAGGTCATAAGTAAAGAAATTAAACCATCAACTAGTTTAATGGTTGCCAAAACATAGTCACCTAGTTTAAAAATTTAGTGTAATATAAATTTGGCAAAAAAATAAATCTAATAATAATTTCATAGCTTAAATATGTTTAGGGCTATTTTCCAATAATACTTACTTTTTATTTATCTAATTTTTATACAAAACATTTATTTTGTAAGTATAGATTTTATCAAGAGCAGTATTATTCTTAAATGCTATATTTTAACACATATAACATTACTAGCAGAATTATTGGTTAAATCTTAAAAAAGTTTCAGTCTTAATGTTCTCAAAAGTTTTCTTAAAGGGTTTATGGCAATAATCAATGTTTATGTATTGTTGCCTAAATATTTAAACTAAAAGCTAGAAAAGAAAAAACTATTAGCAAACTGGCAATTTAGACATGTCTAGTTTACTATAAAAAATAGTCAAGACTGACTATTATACTAAGGGTATGTCTCTGTGCCTTTACCTTAACAATAAATTTATTGAGTAGGGCTTAAACTTAAAAAAAGTTACTTAAATTTATAACTTATATGTTTTTAACAAACAAGACCTTGCTTTCTTAGTATATATGTATAATAAAAAAATAAATTTAGTTATTACTTTAGACCAAATACTAAAGAACCTTACTAATAAAACTATTGGTCCAAATGTTTTTTTAACTACTCATTAGAGCCTAGCTTGTTTCTATTATATTTATTTTTTATTTTAAATATTTTTATTAGTTATATAATTTTTAAAATATTCTAAAGATTGGCTTAAATGGTGTCAAATAATTTTAATAGGTCATGCAGTTAATAAAATGCTTTTATAGGTCTCTTATCAATTTATATAACTGTCAAGAGTTACAAAATATATAAAATACATTCTTTGAAAAAAAAAATTATCATCTTTTAAGCCTAAATGTAATTTCATTTAAGCATTAACCTTAATTACAAGAAAGCAAATTTTATATATATATTTTTTACTTCTATAAAAAATCTTAAAAAAATTAGTGACATATATAAAATAAAATTTGGTTATGTTTTATAAAGGTCTATAGTATAGTTATTTTATATAGGGGTAGGTTATAAAAAAATTATTAGGTCCATGTCACTTGAAGCTGATACTTTAATCTATTAATGAAAGCCTGAAGAAGTCAGATAATAAAGGTTTTTTATACAAATAATAATTAACAAGACTTAAAAATAGTCTTTCTTATAAAACTCTGTTAGGCAGTATTTACTGTAATCTTCACAAGCAATCTTAAAACTTCTTAATTTTAAAAATTTTGGCAAATAGTATAGATATCAGCATAATTTTTGTCTTATGCACTAGTGTTAGTATCCAAAAAGTGTTCATTTTTAGTCAAAAAAGAGCACTAGTATATTCTAATCAGTACTTAGGTTTTTTATAGATACTAGATTGACTTTTTTAATAATTTAAGTATATATATAGTCTTTAATAAGAATCAAAAAATATTTTAGCTTACATAACAAGAAAGATCTGTTTTTTAATGTAAATTATATATCTGGTTAAAAGTTATTTAGTAAGTCTAGACTTTTGTAGGGATAAAAAAGTTACTATAGTGTTTTTTTATCACATACATCAGATATAGTATTTTTGGCATATGAATATAAAAATAATTTATATTAGAAATTATAAACAATAAGACACTTTTTAGCTGAGGTTGCTCTAAACATTATAGTTACATTTTGTTTATTACTATTATTTTTGAACTAAATATAGCAACAAGTTATAAAAATTGCTTATTAATAAAGCATTGCAAGTAGAAAAAGTAGACTATCATATATTATGGTCCACTCAGCAAAGATAAGTAATTGATACTTTATGTGCAATAATTAAATCTTTGTATATCAGTAATTTTTAGTTTATTATGTCAAATATAAATTTATCTGCCTTTTGGTAATAGTTATTAATTTTATTTTTTATTGATATTATAATTACTAAAAATATTGCTAATTAATAAATATTAAATTATCTTTAAATAGAACCTGGGTCTCACCCACCATTTTCTTGACTTATTTCTTATTACAAAAAATATTATATATTATTTTTTTAATGATTTCCAGACTTTTTATTATATTGTATATTTGTTAGCTTTAATATAATAGGTAAAACTTTGATTCAATTTTGACCCTAGTAAGAAATATTTTTTAATTTTAAAAAAGATTCTAGATATAATTTTTAAGCAGTAAAAATACTTTAAAATTGCTGAAAAAGTATAAAATTAATACAAGTGTTAAAAAGTATTAATTTGTTAGTTTTTAAGCATCCGCGAATTAAAAGACTGCCAAATATAAAAGTATTGTAACATAATATTAAGAACCAATTTATATGTTAAGCAAAAATTTAACTGATAGTTATAAAATTATATATAATACAGTTTCAACAAGAAACACAATATAATATAAAAATTTGTAACATTATATAATAGGGCTGTAAGATTTACTGGCAGTAGAAAAAGGTTTTAATTTTATAGAAAAATAAGATTATTTATTGTTGCCAAGAAAAATTTCTTCTATATAGATTTTTTTGTATAAATTAGTATAAATCAAGTTATCAAATTAAGATCCAAAAAGGTTGCTATTTATTATCAGACAGTCTACTTGACCTATATATAGATTTATTAAATCACACTTTAACTTTTAAGCATAAATTAAATCTCAAGTTTTTAAGTCTATTAGCAGATAACAATTGAAGAGTATTTTTTTTGATGTTCATTTAGATGCTTTTATAAATCTCTTTTTTTTAATATTTAGAAACTAATAGTAAAAAGTTAAACTATAATTGTAAATATATTAGTTAATTACATTCTTGTAGTTATTAAAAAATTCCTATTTTAAGATTTTATAAAAATGAAAAAGCTTTTTTTATATTTTAAGGTACAACTATACAAAATAAAGATCCTGTTTTATTAAAAAATTTAAAATTTTATTGAGGCCAGACTTACTAAATAAAATAGCAAATAACTTAAATTAGTTTTTTAAGCATCTATAAATTCTTTTTAAAATTATTTTTAGAATTTTTGCTCTTAAACTTTTTTATTAATAAATAATTTTATAATTTTTTTTAGTTATATAAAGATCATTCTTATTAGGCTTTAAATTAACTTAAAACATCAATAAGTAAATACCGCTTGGCAGTAGAATACTGATATTAAAAAAATCTTGTGTTAAGCAGCATTTGCTAAGTAACAATGTTTTTGGTGTATTTTTGATGCTTTAATTAAATTAACATTAAGAATTTTTTTATTTTATTAGTGTTATGTACTTTCTAAATTCACTTATATTAAACACATAATTAATTTTAATAAGCACTATAGTCATTAAGGAATTAAAATTTGTTTCTAGTTAGATTAGATTGAGTTAAAGCTAGATTTATTTGTCTAGTCTAGCTTGGTAGCATTTATTAAGCTAAGTAACATTAAAGAAATGTTGGTTAGCTTTTAATTGGCACATATATAAGTAATTTAATAGTATCAAGTTAAAAAACTTTTATTGAATAAACAAAACCTTATTTATACAAAGTATTGTATCTATTTACACTAGGTCTTAATAGGCCGCCATCTTTTCTTTTTTATAATTAAATATATAATATTGTGTCTTTTTTTTAATAACTTAACATGTGATGGCATTTTAAGAGGTTATACTACAATTATACATTGCTTATGATCCTTTGAGTTGCTAGTACCTAAATAATTAAATTTTTAGTATGATCTACTAACTCTATTTTATCTTTACACTAATTTAATTTAAATTAATTTAATTATATAATAAATTTAATTAAAGTTAACATTACTCAGAAATTATATATAAAAACTAATTTATAGCTTAATATAGAAAAAGTAAGAAAAAAATATTAAAAGCTTGTTCTTTACTATATGCTATTGAGGTAAAATCTAGTGATTTTGTGAAACATATAAAACTTTTTTTTTTAATGTAATTTTAGTTTTAAATTATTTTTGTAACAAGCACATATTTATACTTAATTTAAAGGTAGGAATTTAGTACTATAAAAAGCCTGGACTATAAAGGTACTATAGGGCAAAGTTTATAAGAAAATTCTAAAACAATCTTAATTAGTAAGAGTTAATCTACTGGTAGTCTATTTTATTTAAGATAGACAATAAAGCTTATAGTACAATTGAAAGCTTTATAATTTTAATAAATAAATTTATAAACAATTCTGAATCAAAGTTTCTAAATGGCTCTAATTTTATAGACAAAATTTTTTAGTTTGCTATTGTAAATGTTAATAAACGTCAAAATGTTAAATATATATTGCTACTAGTTAATTCATTAAAATGATAGTAACCTATTTTAGCATTTTTTTTTAATAGCTAATTGTTATAATATTTGTATTTTGATAACAAAAAACTCTATAATACTAAAGATTTAAAATAAAATTTTGTATTTATCTCTTTAATTAACTTTAAAATTTTATAGTCTGTCCCTACTTTAGATAAAATTTAAAAAAAAAATTAATATAGTCATTAATTTTATTTTGTTATTGCCATAGATTAGTCATAAGTCTAATTTGCCTAAAGTTTCAGTAAAATAAATAAGTTATTATATATAAATTATAAGTATTTTTTATTAGTTTGCATACATCTGTAAAGTAGCAAAAAAAAATACAATTGCCTATAATAGACAAATATTAAAATTTGTGACAATTTAGCAACTAATAAATCTAAAAATTAACTTATTTTATTAAAAAAGTTTTGTAGCGGTATTTGTTTGTTAACATATAACTATACATTTAACCTTTATAACTATGTTGCTTTAATAAACTAAAAAGATTATAAATTTAATTTATGTAAGAGTTTATTATTTCCTTTAGTAATAAAGCCATTAATTGTAATTTTAATTTTTATAAAATATTACCTTTCTATGCTTATTTATTATCCTAAAACCCCTATGCTATTAAAAAAAAAAAAAAATTTAGCAAATAAAATATCAGCTTTTTGTTGCTTTAAGTAACAAAATTAGAGTTTTTTTAGCTAAAATCTAGAAAAAAGAAAATACAACTATCTTTGGCTATTAGTTTCAAATTTTAAATCTACTTATTGATTATATAGATGTGCAGTCCTTAGACTTTTTTATAGGTACTAATATATCTTTCTTTTTTATTATAATTGTATTCTTTAAACAACATTTTTGAGTTTAAGATCAACACAATAATATACTTTTTTATATATAATGTTCTAAAGAAATCTAAAAGATATATATTTTTCAATCTTTATATTAGAACTCTGATTTATCTAAAATTTTGTTTTTTACTTTATTTATATAATTTTTACTAGATTGAGACATGTGTTTATTAAATGAAACAAAAAAAAATTGCAAGTATCTGTTAGTTTTTAATTTAAGACAAATTAAATATCTAAATAGTTTTTTTACAACTGAGACACAAATTAACAATCTTCTTTTTTACCTATTTAGAATATAATGTAAAAAAAATTAAAATACAAATTATTTAATAAACAAAGCTGTCATGATAACTTACTTAACTCAGTAAATTATAAGTAAACCTAATTAATATTTAAGTTTTAAAAAACAATTTAAAATCTCCTATTGTTTATGGTTAATTTTATATTAATGCTCAATATAATATGTGATAAACATAGTAATCATAAGCTAAAATAGCTTATCAAAATGCTCTTTCAACTAAGTATGATTTTTGCTGCAAGTTAGGTTATGCTGAGCTTAGACTTTTAACATAAACAAAATTTAAGGTTATTAGCTAGCTAATAATAGCTTATATAGCTTAATTAAGTTTTAAAAGAATAAATAATAAAAAATCAGTACTTAGTTATCATAATAGAGCAGTCAAAGTAATGTAAGCTTTTTTTAGAAAAAAATTATATATCTTATAGCTAATAAAATTAAAAAAATTTATATATTGCAAATTAAAAATTCTTAAAAAAAAATTTAAAAATTAAGCATGATTCAATTAAAATAAGATGATGTTAAGAAAAAGCTGCCTGCATAGTAAATCAATAAATTTTTAATGATTTTTAATAAAAAATAAAGAAATTAACTAATCATTTTAGCTATATAGCATTATATTTGCTGATAATTATAATACTTATATGCTTTTATATATCTATAGATTATTTTCTAAACAGCACAAAAATTTTATAAGTTAATTTTTTTGCTAAAAAAGCAAATAGTAAAGCAAAGCTAGATAACTTTTTATATTTAGTTTCAAAAAATTCTATATTTTTATTAAATTAGATATAAGTTAAAAATGCTCCTTTAAACTTATTTCCTTACTTATAATCTGGTTTTGTACAACTTTATATTATTTTTACCTCTTAAAATTAAGATAATGAAAGCTTTTTTTAGAATTGTCATCAAATTCCAATTATTTAATGGCCAAACTGTCTAATGTGGCTGCTTTACTGAATTATATATATGTAAGCTATCAGCTGCTAATTTTAATTTTAGTAAATCATATAAACCTCTTATATTTTTTAAATATAAATTAAATTTCACAATAAGTCTTATATAGATAGATGTTAAAAGATAAATCAATTTCTATGTTAAGTACAAAGATAGCCTCTGCTTAATAGAACCTTAAGTAAGGGAAATCAATTTTTATATTAAGGTTAATTAATTTTGATATCAACAATATAGATTCTTATATACTCTTAGAATAGCTACTTTAGATATAAAAGTTTTTTACTCAGAAAAATAATTGCTTTTTATATATATATACTAAATAAAGTCATCATTTTATAATTAACACTTTAGGTAAAATTGCTATACTTTAAATGCATTTTTCTTCTTAAGTTTTGTTGCCTTAGTTTTATCTTTGTGCCTGAGTAAAAAGTAACTTTAATTTAGCTAATGTTTTTATTTAGTAAGCACAATAAAACTTATATCTTTATTAAAATTTAACTTATATTATATTTATATATTACTTTTTATGTTTTTTCCAGTGCTTTTACTCTATGATAATTAAGTAAGTTAAGTTTTATATTTTTAATTATCTATTAAATACATAATTTAATGTATATGTTTAAAACAATCTGTATAAAGTCGTGATTTGCTTTGTCATTTATTTGCTATCATGTAACACTACTAATGTATTACTGTAAAAAGTTAAAGTAATATTGCATTATAGCTACTAGTATCTTTATATGCTAAATGCTAGTCTCTGATTATGAGAAAGTCTTAAAAATTTAAAATAAACACATAAGATTACTTGCATTACACAACTTTCTAGTAAAAAACATCTTTACTAATAAAGACTAAATAGTCAATATAATCATAATTAACATGAATTTTTTTTTTTAAAAAACTAGTTTTTTATATAGTTTTGATATAATTATCAGTGAATTTTTGGTATAAATAAAAAAAATTTGCTTAATTTAATAGAAATTCTTTTAAAAAAACAGATAATTCTGCACCTCTAAAATTTAATTACATAACAAAGTAAAGGTATCAATAAAAAGATTTTTTTATTACACTTTGTTACAAAATTAGAAGCTATTTTTATCTGTAAGCATTTTAGTAAACACATCTTGTTTTTTTATTTAATATTTTTAGCATTCTTTTATCAAAAAATTTTCAGTAGATTGTTATAGAACTCTATTAGCCATTTAATATATACAAAAACAAGCATGCAATCTATTTCTATATTTTAACATATGCATTTAAAAACTATAAGCATGAATAATTTAGACTTTTTGTAGTTTTACAAATCATTTATATTTTACTTTATATTTTAAATCAGAAAAAAACTAGTACTATTACAATTAATATTTAAATCAGATTAATTATAAAAAGTTTAACTTTAGTATTCTCATAATTAGAAAAGTAATAACTTAATACTTTTCTTCTTTTTGCTGTAATCTATCAATATTTGAGCCTAATTTAAATGCAAGATAAAGCATGTGTCATTATAGAGTTTTATTATATAATTTTAAACAAATAAAATGCATTAGAAAGTAAAAAATTTTTGTAAATTAAATTATAAATTTTATGTTGATAGTTTAAATCATCTGCAAATTAACAAAAAAGTAAAAATACTTTGAATATATTTCTTTTGTACTACAAATATTATAGCCTTTAGTTTTTTTATATCACTATAAAAATCTAATTTATTAAGTAGATAATGCAAAACATAGTCTAGATTGTAAAGTGTTTTAAAAAAACTTAAGTTAAAATCATATAAAAATTTTTCATAGAAAAGGTTGACCCTATAGATAAAAGCCTTATTTTATGCTTACTTCATATCATAAATTCAAAGTTAAATAATAATGTAATAATAGCTAAATGATTATAGTAAAATTGTCATATAGTTTATAACATGTTACTATAAAAATGTACTTGCATAGTGGGTGCTAAATAGTTAAAATCTAGTATAATATTAAGTATAACGAAACTAGCTAAGAAAAATATATTATAATTATAAAATTTAATAATTAAAAATAAAAACATTTATAAAAAAGCTGTTAAATAAGTTTAACAATCTAATGAGTTTTTAAAAATTTATTTTTTAGCATATAACACTAATAATCAAGAAAATAAAAGTTTTTGTAATAAAAACAACAAGAAATATTACTGAAACTTATCAGTCCTAATTTTAATCAGATATGTAATATAAAAATTTAAAAAAATACTAAAATTTAAGACCTACTTGTACTGTATCATTTTTAATATAATTTTTAAAAATTTAAATATTTAAAAAAAGCAAACAAAGCTATTTTGTAACAAGCTAAAACTTAAAACATAAAAAGTATCTATAATTTATATAATATACTTGATAATTTCTTATAATAAACAGAAATTATTTTTATATAATTGATTTTTATTTTTAAAGTTGTGCTTATATTAATATTTTTATATAAGTTATACACTAATAATATTAAATGCTAAAAAAAAACACAATTAAGTTTAGAAAAAATTTATAAGATGAAAAAATATAAAAAGTGACTAAAATTTTTAGAGACAAAACTAGGATGATGATTGTATATAAATTTAGTCTAAAATTTATAAATGTTACTATGCCTAAAAAATAAAAGATATAGTTTAAAATACTATCAATAAAAAAAAGAAAGCAAGTTAATTTTTTCTTAAAGCTTTGTAAATTATTATATTATCAAAAAAGCATAAATTATCTCAATTTATAAATTAAATTTGTATACCATTACTACTAGTTAATTAGCATAATATATAATATTGTAACAGTGCTTCTTATAATAGTATCTTTATAATTAAGGTTTTAGGAAAAAGCAGTCAATCTATAGAAAAGCTTTACAAACTAACTACTAAAATAAGCTGCAAAAATAGCATATAGACACAAATATTTTAAGCTTTTTTCTATTTAGAATAATTTACACAAAAATTTGTAAAAATATAAGATGCTTTAAAAACTTAGTGTCAATTATGAATTGTTAAAAATAAAACTATAGAGTTGACATAATAATTATTAGATCAAAGTATACTTTATAGAATATAAAATATAGTACTTAGTACTATTTTAATTTATCTAAGTTTTAATTTTTATAAGGTTTTTTAACAAAAAAATTGATTTAAATAGAGATTCAAAGCTTTTATTCAAAAAAAATTGGTAAATTTTTTAAACTCTTTTTATTTGTGCAAAAAAATTATAAAGTTAAATCCAGCTTTTTCTAAAAAAATTTATTATCTTTACTTTGTTTGATATTGACTATATAAATTTTTAGCAATTGATAAGTATTGATCTTAGGTGTTAAAAATTATATTTGTATGACTAAAAAAAATTTACAAGTATAAAATTATAAATTCTTTATTTATTTAATTTTAGGCTTTATAAAAGAATGAGTATTAAAAAAAAGCTATAAATAATATAAGAGTTATTTTTCAGTACATTTTAATTAGCTTTAATTAACTGTAAATTTATAAGATGATAAATGTACCAACAATGTTTATAATTTTTATAAAAACTTTACTATACATTTTGTTTTTTATGTTTGCTAGCTTAAGCAACTAGATTATATATTACTTATGCAAAAGAAGTAATGTTTTTTAGTATAGGAATCAATTATTATATTATGTATAAATATGTTTAAAGCTTAAATTTACTTAGTTAAATTAAAAGCTAATTAATTCTATTCAGTTATATATGTAAATGTGATATATAAACATTTTGCAAAGATAAGTAATTATAAATGTCATACAACTTAATACTATACTTATATCTTGAAGTATATTGAGGTCTATAGCTTTAGTGTGACCTAGTTGCTGGCTAAAATTTTTATTATCATTGGCACTCTAAAAATGCATACATTATAAATTGAAGTTATTTTATTTAATTTAAATTAGCTAGTATAAGAATTATATTTATATTCTAAGCAACAATGTTAAATGTCTGTAATGACATGCTATAAAAAACAAACTTTTTACTAAGCTCTACAAAAAGCAGGTTTTAGTCAGAATTGTATGCAAAAAATCTATTAGCTTTTAGCTTTAAACACATGTTTATGAGTCTAAAAAATACTTTTTTGCTTGTTTTGCAAACAACTTTAATTAAGAAAATATTCTTTGAAAACTTAATATTTAATTCTTGGTATGTTGAATTATATTTATTTGGAGTTTTTGGTATTTGGTTAGTTAATGCCTGAAACCTAGTACCAATTATTTTTATAGCTCTACTTATTTAAAATAAACTTAATCTGGAAAAAGTTTTTACATTAGTAAAAAATTAACATTATACTCCATCTTTAAGAATTGCAACTTTTAAACAAAAAAGTAGAAGCTTGAAAAAAAAAATTATTTAGCACTTTGTTAATTAGTAGATTTAGAACAAGATCTATTTTAAAATAAATACTAGCTTGTCTCTATAACATCAATTGTAGTTGATATTTATTTCTTTATGCTGCTAAAAAGTTATGTTGTTTTAGTCATAGTACAGAAATAAATTTATAAATTCAAGATCTAGATTTATTTATTAATAAGAACAATACTAATTTTATCTTAGGGTACCATTTATAAAACGCTCAAAGATTTGTTTATCATTTGAAGCTGCATGTATTTAGAACACACAATAAATTTATTTTTATCTGATTATAAAAAATGATTTATAAATAAGATTTTTAAATAACTTGTATTTATATTTTAATTTTTTTTGAGGTTTTATAAATTTTACAACCTATATTTTTGGTTGCAAATAGCATAATAAGTATTACATTTAAATTAGATGCATGTTTTATAATATGTTAAAAACAGTTTATTAAACATATAAAAAGTTAAAATGAGGTATTGATTATATTAAGTTAAGCAAAACACAACTTTTTTGTGCTATAGTAATAAAGAAAAGCTTTTTAAGACATTATAATTTTATAATATATTGTAATACCCACAAATTTTAGTTTTAACTTAGCTTAAATAGATTTAAGCTTTATTAATATTTATATGTAAAAGGAGAGGTATTTAATAGTATTTAAAACTTTTTCTTTTGCCAAGAAGATTAAGGCACAGGTTTCAATCTCTTGCTTATATTAAACACTGAGGAGCTAAAAGGTAAAAAAAAGGCTAATTGGCACCCTGTTTAAAAGCTTCTTGCAAAATTATACAAGATCAATTTTTTAGTTTAGAAATTTGTAGATATTTTTAGGATTTATATCAACGGCTTTTAACTTAATTTTAATTAAAACCACATCATGGATGCAATAGCTCATAAGTTTTATAAAAAAACTAATTATACAAAATACTTAAAACGTCTTATGGGTAAAAAAATGCATTAAGTTCTGATCAAATTATTTATAAAAAAGTAGACTTATTTATCTATTTCTACTACCATTTTATTTATAAACTGCACAAATAAATGGCTAGTTGAAAACTTGTTTGTATCTTTAGGGAAATAAATTAGAGTGCTAAAGTTCTGTTTGCAATTAGGACAAAAAGTAACTAAATCAATTAAGTATTTTATGTTTACTAAAATCAACTTCTATCTAGTATATATATAATGACATTTTTTAGTACTAATTATATATATTTGGTATCTAAAACAACTATCTTTTATTTTAGTATAAAAACAAATTTTTTTAAAGCATATTTTAAGAGTAAGTTAAAATTTTTTGACAGTTAATAAAAAGTATAAAATACTATTAAACTTAATAAATATTATTAAGCTTTAGATTATAAGTTTTTTTGGATTTAGAAAATAACAAAGTTTAGATTTAATAATATATAAAGATTTATAATCTGCAAAGATTACAGAGTCACTATAACAATATTAGGTTTTTAGCTAGTAAGCAATTTGTAAATATACAACTTATAGTATTAACATTAAAAAGTTTAAAAAGTAGGTTATCTTTTAGTTATAGTAAAAGTTTAATAAAAAGTTTAAGATAAGTTACTTTTACTTTTTTAATTAAAAGAATAGATTGGCTTTCCTAGTTTGCCCCTTTTACAGAAATGCTTAATTAATATCTTTACTTTGCAATGGTTATGTCTTATATCTATTTGTCTTAGACAAAGAAAATGCAGTCAATTCACTAGTTTGACAACTCTGCATTTTAGCAGAAATATCATAAAAATTTATATTATTAATGATATTTACCTTATGTCAATAATTTTTTAAACATTAGAAAACTTAAATGCATTTTTAATATAGAAATATAATCTGTAAGGAGGAGCTAAGGTAATTCTTATATATGGATCAATGGCTAAAAAATTGTTTTTTTTACAACATTCCTTTAATAGTAGATTTTTTTTATATATTGCTTGATTAAAGAGTATATATTAAGGTTTATAAATTAACAATTAAATTTTATACAAACTAAAGCTAGATTTTTTACTGTTAAAGCTAAAAAACAGTTTTATAGGTTAAAACACTTTAGCTTTACAATTATATATATTATATGCTATATTTATTTATAAATATATGATTTATGCTATTATACTATGTGATAGCACTTTTTTGTTTAATTATATGGTTAAGTCAGCTTAGCAAATTTACTATATTAATTACTGTAATTATATAAAGTTTAGTACTGAATAGCAAAAAAATTAAGTTGGTAATAACATCAATTATCAAGCTAAGTGCTATTAATAACTAACAGCATATAAAGCTTTTGTATAAAAGCAACTCTTTTTTAATAAAGTCTTTGAATTATTTTGTATAACTAATCTTTAGGTAAGCTTATTTAGTAATGGAAGAAAATATTTTAATTTTTTGTTTATTTTCTAAGCAAATAGAAGTTTTAATCTTTTTATTATCTTAGAATAAAACAAGCAAATCTGCTGTTACCGATATTAAAAACATATTAAACTTGAGTTTTAGATGAATATTTATAAATATAAACATAACAGTGCCTTAAAATAGTATATTAAGCTAGAATTTAAAATTTATAGTATATATATGTCAGTAAATGATATAACTATCATAAAATACCCTTTTTAGCTTTTTAAACTTATGTAATAGCTTAGAGAAAAAAAAGCTATAAAAAAAAGATTTAGATTTTGTAATTTTGAGCAAATTTTTTATCAATAAGGATGTATATAGAATATGTATTAATCATGGTTTATAGCAAAGAAAAAGGTAGTGAGCTTCAGCAATTATACTTTTTTTTTGATACAATTAATATTACATTCAAATACAACAAAGCTACTTTTTTAAAAGAGAAAATATATTAAAAGTCTAAGAATATATTAGCACAGGTTAGAAACTAAAAGCATAGTATAATTTTAGCACAAAGTTTGCAAGCCACTAGTTTATATTAAAAAGTTTAGATTATAGACTAAAAGTAAATTTTAAATTAAAAGTAAAAGTAAAACATAAAAATTTTACTATAAAAAAATAATTTTATTAAAATTAAGCCTAAATAGACTATGACTATAAAAATCACAATAATTTTTTATAACTTTATTAAAGTGCTTAAAATATTATCTATTTAATTATATAGAATGAAAGTAATTACTAAAAAAATTTAGACAGCTTTTTAAATTATTTTTTATCATTTATTATAAACTATTATTTAATTTTGTAGCAATTTAAATAAAGTAAAGCTAGATATAATTATTTAAAGTTAAAATTTACAATGATATTATATATAAAATATAAACTAGTTTTTGATAATATTTAAAGCAGGCTTACAATCAATGCTAGTATATAAATTTTTAAAGAAAGCTCTTTTTATGAACTTATTAATTAGATATATAAGTGATTTTTATATAGAATTAGTAAGAAAATAGCTTATATTACAAAAGTAAATTACATAAGAATATAACGTTATTAGAAATTTAAGATAACTAATTTCTTAATACTTTTGTATTTTTATTTTAAAGAGTATTAATCAGTTCATATAATATAGTAGTTATAAAAACTATAACTTTAATTATAAATTAGCTTAATTTTAGATTAACATAATTAAACTTTATAACTTTATAAACTAAGAAGTGTAAATAAATTTTATAACAGTAAACGTTTTAGTACTAAATTTATTTATATAGATAATTATATCTTTTGATAAAAGTACAAAATAAATTATAGAGTTTAGATTTAACAGTTTTTAATTAGATGTGATTTTAATTTATACATATGCATCTGTAGATTCTTTTAAAACTAATTTGTCTTTTTGCAATATTAAAACCTATAATACTCAGTTATTACTAATCTAGTAAATTTTTATTCTTAACAATTAAAATCAAATTAAGTAATAATTAATTTTTATATTTGTTTAAAAAAACTTCTGCTAAAAGATTAACTATAGTAGTTAAAAAATAGATATATTTTTAGCTGTTATTTTTATTATCATAAATTTAAGCCTTGTAAAGTTTGCAACAATTTTACTATTTATTAAACAAAATTATTTATTTTCTAGTTACATTTTTTTTGATTTTGATTATAGTTTTTCAGAGGAGAAATATACTGAATAATAATATAAAAATTGCTATTTTTTTTACTAAGATAAAAGTAGATTATTTAAGGTTGCTTAATGTTTTTATATAGATGCTTGAAATCAAATTCTTTTTTAACATTAGACTATACTAAATATAAAAATCTTTTTTATAGTTTTAGTAATCTTTTATATAAAAAAAAACACTAGTTAGTATAAAAAAGTTTAAAATAATTTATATTATTGATATAAATAAAAAAACAATCACTTAATTAAAAAAAGTTTTGTTAAATAAGATGATATTTGAAATTTAAAAAATTTACAAAATTTACTTCTTTTTAAAAGTAAGTTCTAGGCATTTTATAGCATATATCAAATACTTAAAATAACAGCATTATCATATCTATGTTTTAAGAAAAAATAAACTATACTATCTTTTTTGTTCTTCTTATATCTCTTATAGTTTATCAGTAATAAAGTCTATTAAAATAAAAAACTATCTTCTACTTACTCTTAAGTAGACTATATAGCTAGTCATTTAAAATACCTTTCTACCTGTTATTGCATAAATGTATATTAAATTGCATTAAACTTAATCATAATAAATAAAAGCAGATAAAAATAATTGAAAGAGAAGTTTAATAATGTAATTTTTATTACAAAAAGAATTGTAGACAAGTTATAGCTCTGATGTATAGTTTTGCTAAATCTAAAGATTTGATTAGCATTAGTTTTATTTTTTTTATGTCTTATATAAACTTCATAAACTAGATATTAAAATTAAACTACTATAATTTTAATGATTTTCTTTAGTAGAATTTACCCTTTTAATTTTAGCATTTTATCTAGCACTTACTCTAATATTTTACAATTTATATATATTTTTTTTAACTAAATTTTAATTAGTTGCTTTTTGCCTATATATATTATACTGCTTATGACAAATTTATCTAAAAACTGAGATTGCAAGTATTTATTTCAACAAATATTGCTACAATTAACAAAAAATTAATTTATGCACTTAAGATTAAGATCTAAACTCATTTTGTAGTTAAAAAACTATAAAGGTTTAATTATTTTCTATATAAAAAGCTAGGTTGTAACTAAAATTATTTTATACATTTGATTATATTTATAGACAAGAAGTAAACTTAAGTAGTTTTATTTTAATCTAGCAAATTATAAAGAAAGATATACTGAGTTATCTATAGTAGGATAGCTAATTAAAAACTAAGCTAATAGACTTTTTTATTGTTTTTTAAGGTACAAAGTTTAGCAAATTAAAGCAATTACATTGAAAATTTTGAAAAAGTCTCTAATCATTATAAAGTTACTCTTGAACAATATAGTTAGATAAAACTTTAACATTAATCTTTAAAGTTAAAGTTTAAATTATCAATCTATAGCTTAATAAAGTTATTTATATTATAATCTCACTGCATTAAAGAAAAGCATAAAATAATCTGTATAGAGTAATTTTTTAAGGTGCTACGTTTTAACTTTGGTAAAACTTTTATGCCTGATACTGAGGAGAAAACCTTTATAATCTCATTTACACCACTTTCTCCATTTATTCTCTTAGGCTTTATCTTTATGTAGACTTACTGCTATTATTGCCTAGAAAATAACTGTTAGACTAGCAAAATTTTAGTATAGAAGGTCATTATCCCTATTTAAGATCTTAACACCTCAGTGCCTCCCCACTTGTTTTGCTCAATCTTTTTTATCTTTTCTTGTGACTTCATTAAAAATTAAAAATTTAATTAGATTAAACTCTATATCTCTCAGTTAATAGATAATTATAGTAAAACTACTAATATTTTTATAAATCTTGCCTTAAATTTAATTAACAAAACAATAAAAATAAAAAATTATATTTAAATAATTTTTTAAAATTATAAAATCTTTTGTAAAAAGACTTTTTATAATTAATTTCTATTAATAATCTTTCCATAAACCAGAAGGTAATTTTTCTGTGCCAATTTATATTTTTTTAGATAATAGACCTTCTTATATAAAAGGGGAGATTAAAAAATTATAGGGTGGAGTTAGTAGAACTTTTTAAAAATTTGTTATAAATTCTTGTCAATTCAAATTTTAGTAATAAAGAGATGCACCTAATTTATTAAGGGTTATATACATTTCAGATAAAAAATTTTGCTAACTACAAGCTTTTTAAAATTAGCTTTTGGTCCTAAATTAGTTATTTTACTCTTTAGCTTCTTAGATCCTTAAGTTTTAAATATTAGAAGATTTGTAAATATCCTCCTTTGAGTTCCTTATCTTTTTAATTAAAAATAACATAAGTTGAATCTTCTACTTTAACGATTTAATAATTTACCTTTTATCTAAATTAGTTAGGAAGCCTCTCTTGGTTTAACTTTTTGTAAAAAAACTGATCAAGTAAAATAACTTGTTTTTAAAGAAATTTTAATAGCTAAGTTGAAGGGGAGTTTGAGTGGAAATTGGGAGTTCAAATTTTGAAAGGAGGATCAAGGGTGAGAAACAAATTGGATCAATTTTTTTAGTTAAAGTTATAGTAATTTTTATTGAGTAGCTATAGTTAATAAATTTGAAGAGAAGATGGAGAGAAAACTAAACTAGCAATTAGGGAGAGTGGAAGAAGAGGGAGGCTCAAGCTCCTAGGAAGTGGTGCAAACTAACCACCAAGTAGATAGATTTAGAGTTTGAAGTCGATATCAAACTTATAGTTGAGATTGGAGGTAACAGAATGAACTAATTTGGCCAGATCTGCAAGTTCCTGCTGGGTGTGACGTAAATCAGAACCAAAAGCTCGACTAGCCAAGACGGCGGGTTCATCATCGAGATGGGTAGGGAGTGTAGTATAGCGAGGTTTAATGTGATCCCGATCAGCATCTTCCTGTTCCAGTGATAAAGCCAATGCCTTACAGGCTTTCTTTGCCTTCTTATTCTTCTTCAACGAGCTTTCCACTAGAGCCTTTTGCATGATAAGATTGGTGGACCTCAATTCTTGATAGATCATATCTAAAACATTGTCAGATAATCTCTGATGGAGGTGTTTAGGCAGAATCCTAGGGACCTTGACATGATCTAGAGCAAACACGGGGATAGGAGCAGAAGGTTCGGAGACTAAAGGCTCAGGTGCCTCTGTCTCAGTGGAGGTAGCGTTGTTTTCTATAGGAGCAGGGGGAGAGGGGGGAGGGACCACCTCCTGAATTTTATCAGAAACAACCAATTTAGAGATGGTCTCTCGATTAGATTTGGGAGAGAGCTTGGATGGTTTATTTGATTTGGTATCGGGAGAAGACTTGGTACGAGAATCTAAAGCGGGATCAAAAATAAATTGTAAGATTAATACTGGAAGTTGAATAAAAGTGCAATAAAAAATTACCATCAAGCTGACTCTTGGGTTTAGGTTGGCGAGGTGAACTTGGTTTAGAGGGTACACGCTCTTGTGATGATTCTGACAAGAGGGTCACCGGATCTATGGACGCTTGAGATTTAGAAACGAGATTAGGTTCGGCCTGAGAACTAGGAGCGTCGTTTAATACGGCGTCTAAGTTAGCAACTACCTTGACATGGTCCAAATGTGAGGATTCGTGAGATTTAGTAACTATGCAAGTTAGCGAGATTAGAATGAAAATATTACACGTCATTTATTACAGTCTGACTCCAATCGAGTTGGCTGGGAAGAGGGATGACCTTCGGGACTTAGACCAGCGGATCTCATGGGAGGAAGATGATGGCCAGGAGGGGGCATGAAGGCGGCACTAGTGAATGGTCTCATGGCGTTATGCCGATACTGCAATGAAATGGAATTTAGTTAATGCTTTGGTAAGGCCAAGCTAGTATGCCAACTTACTTCAGATGAACCTGAGGGGATCCCTGAGGGGATTTGAGAACTAGGCACTAACAAAGTGTCAGTATCACATAGTTAAATTTGAATAAAAACCAATCATCTTTACCATTCGATTGGTTAGTCAAAGATCCAGGCCATCTCGAGGAGGCGTCGGGTAAGGGACCAGGAAACGGGGGGATTCCCGGGGCACCCAAATTGGGTGGGAAATAGGCTAAAGATTATACATTAGTATACCTAAAATACAATGTTTGAGTACCAGAATTGTTTCGTAGATCGGTTTGTAATGCACCTGAAGCGGAGTTGAAGGAGCGATTATTAAAGTAAGGCCCGGTGGCGGAGTTCCCCAATAGATTCAACTGATTGGCATCGAGAAGGGAATTAGGTAAAGGACCTTGAAATCCATTATAGGATCCCTGCGAAAGGTTCGAATAGGGCGCCTGAGGATTACCAGGGTACATCCCTTGGGTACCCAGTGGGAATGTACCGAATGAACTGTTGGACAATGCAGGTGGCATCGATGGTACGTTGGGGCGGAATGGGTTAGACTCGCTACCCAAGACATTTTGAATCCCCAACTGCGGCATCGGGTTAAAGTTGACCCGACAACCAGGCTGGGGAGGGGAGGCGTTCATAAATGAACCCGGTGATCTATTAGGTAGCTTATTATGGAGATCCCGCAAATCGCTAGAGGAACTAGTCCCAATGTTAGTAAGGACGGTGTGAGGGTGCTCAAGACCAGTCCCGGGAGGGCTGATGTCTGAAGCAACTGGAGCCTGGGCGGATCGGTTGAAAAACCGGGAACCCTCCTTCTGCCTGGGGGGTAACTGCTTAGGGGCGTGGCTGATACTAGACTGCCTCGACCGGGGATGGTTGGATTCGGTGCCAGGTGGGAAACCGAGACCGGGTCCTACTGGAGGGTTGTGGGTCGTCGGGGAGTCACTTTGAAGACCGGGCAATAATGAATTATTAGTTGAGGCTAATTGGGCCAGATTCTCTAGGCTAGGTAACCGAGTGTGCCTCGTTGGTAAGTGAGGATGCTCGAAGGAATGATTGAGAGGGGGTAAGTAACCGCTAGTAGTAGATGGGTAACCAGCGGGAAGGGTGGCCTTTCCACGAGTCTGGAGGTCAGCGAGGAAGAGATCCGTCAGTTGAACTTCGATTCCACCGCTGGAGTTGAACGACTCGAAAGGATTAACGGGATTTTCTATGCTTGCGGAACGTGTGGGCCGGGACTCCAATTCGGGACTAACCACCGGGTTAACCGATTGATCATCAGGGTTAGCATTGGCACTAGAACTCCAAGGTGGTTTGATCCCAGGTGGAAAGCCAGTACTACCATTCCCGCTGTTGAGTCGTTGAGGAATATTTGATACATTACTCAGAATCATGTACTCTGGAGCATCGGATTTACTAGTGGAGGGTGGGACATTTTGAGAAGGTTGTTGGGCAAATTGAAATCGCGAGCCATTCTGAGTCCAATAATTAATATCCCAAATTATTTAAAAATTCAAAAAGTTTGGAGGGTTACCTTAAAGGCTGCCTTGGGAGTGGCAATGGTTTGGGGTGGTAGCCGGTGAGGATTAGTTGGTTCTGGACGATTGAATGGAGTATTCCTGTTGGTGGTCGTTTCATTAAGAAACTGTGGGAAGGTTTGGTTGACACCGGAGTGAAGGTTGGGGAACCCAGTCCCGGTGAAACCCGAGCGAAGGTCGGGTTGGTTCATGAAATCCAGTGGATTCCCGGGCGGACCCCCCAGGTTGAATTTACTAAGATAGTTCAGATCATTAATGGATCCTAATCGGAAAGGATCGGATCCCCCCAAATTAGGGGGTTGAGGAAAGCTGTTTTGAGATGGTATCCCTCCCAATCCAACTAACGGATCTTGGGGATTAAACAGTGGGAAATTTTGAGACCGAGTGGGATCACTTGGTTGGGAGGAGAAGGGGCTAGTCAATGTCATAGTGGAACTGAAGGCATCCGAAGTAACGGAATCGAAGGGAGTCGGGTGGGAGGCCTGCGTGACGTCTGACCTATCATTACTCTCAGGTTCAGCACCGGAAGTTTCCGATTTATCGGGAGAGATTTCGGTGGTCTGATCAAGGAGTTTAGTAGAATCTACATGGGGTTCAACCGACGGTTCATCAGCTGAGAAGCCCTGTTCATCCCCAGAGGAATAAAGTAGATCGGAACCGGATAGAGGGTCAGGTAGATCGGAATCAGCTTGAGCTTGGGCTTGGGCTTGAGGTACTAACTCTGGGGACAGGTTATGAGTACTGAGATCTTCGAAGGGGTCTTGAGCCAAAGCGGGAGAACTCTCTCGTTTAGTTAAGGCGTGGGATGGTTCGGAAGCATCTTTGTTAGTGTAAGAGGAACGACCACGGCGTTGACTGGTTCGGGCAGGAGAACGTAAAGCAACCTTGATGTGAGACGAAAGAGTTGGGAAATCGGAAATAGCACTGCGGCTGCTCTCCAGTAATTCCGAGTTGGATGAAGGGGTCTTGGCCCAGGAAGCAGTGGCAGGGAGGGCCGACCCTGTAGAAAATTTTGAGTTTGAGTCCATACACAAACAAACTACCTTTAGAATCTTTACTATCTTTGGGACGACCAAACCCGCGTGACTCAGGGCGTTTGGGTGCAGTGGAAGGACCGCTGGGTGGCTTGAAATTGAACTTTCGCGGTGGACTAAAGTTGGGGTTAGAAACCAAGAAAAAATAGTAAACGGTACCCGGAATACGAGGAGTAAGAGCTATCGTTCTCTTTTACCTCTTCGTGAAGAAACAGACAGTTGGAACTATGGCAGGGAAGAAACTTCAAGAAGTTGGCACAGTACTTGTTCATCCCGTAAGTCGCCCTAGTTCAAAGTTAGCAAAGTCGCAAACCAGAGTTCTTACTTGATGGCTCGACCCTCAATCTCTAGTCCTTCAAGAGCCGCAATGGCCTTTTTGGCTTCGTCAGGGTGGGCATATGTGACGTGAACTGCAAAGGAGGCGGGCTGCCCAATTGAACGTGCACGTGGACTGATTTGTAACTTGGTTATATTACCAAACTGGCCAAAGTAATCGTGGTGGCGTAGTAGCTAAGAGGGTTTAAAAGGTGGCTGAGAATATAAAGGACTTACATCAGGGTCGTTATACTTCATAGGGAACCCTAATACGTAGACGAGGTTCTTCTGCTCGATACGAGTGTTAGACAGATGTTTCCGATCCCCGTGGTCAGGAGGAGGTACGAAACCATTCTTGACCTGCTTCAAAGCTTTGTACTTGGCAATTCTAAGCACGTTATCATTAATAAAGAAGAGAGTAAACCGAAACTTTAAGGAGGGGAAGTGGAGAGAAGAGATGTAGCCATATTTTTTAAAAAAAGAGGAACTTACTGTTTAGGCGTAGCGGGGGCGTAAGTGACCCGTTCCTCAGGGTACCCTCTACGGCAAGCCGGACACCGGTTATCACCCGAACAAATCTTCTCGAAACAGAAGGTACAGATCTAAATCATTCAAAAAAAACCCCCAAAAGTAGGGGGGTCAAGTTAGTAAAGGGTATAAAAGAAGTTACAAAGTATAAACAAGGTTTACCTGATAACCACAAGTACAAGGTTTAAAGTTTAGATCACTGATATCGACCTCCTCAGCACATAACGGACACTCGTCAAATAATTCGTCATCAGACATATTCTGACTGAACTCTTGCGTTTTGGTATTTTTAAAAAACTTCTCTCTTCAGAAACTGACACACTCTCTCTCTCTCTTATAATCTCTAAAAAAAAATATATATTAAGAACTTCGGTTTCAATAATTATATATATCTCTCTTTAGAAAGAAAGCAACAGAGGTAAAGAGAGAAAGGAATACATCGAGTAACTCTCCCTGTATCTCCTCGTCTTGTCTCCCTCTCTATATTTATTTTATAAAAAAATCTTATATTGTATAAATACCTGACTGATGATGATATTTGAATTATATTTTTTCAAGTTGCTTTTCTAACTTTTCCTTCTATCTATTTTGAAGATTGATGAAAAAAAAAAAAAAAACTTTTTCGTCTTTTCAATCTCTCTCCCTGTAAAGTTGAGAAAAAGAGAAAGATGATGGAATAATTTTTTTTTGTAATTTCTCTCCCACTGTCACTTTTTGCAGAAATTTGAAAAAAAAAAAAAATAATCTACAACTGGGGGGCTCTAGGAATGTTTCATATGAGTTTCACAATGGGTTTTTTTGCGAATTTAATTTAACAAGATTCTATGTTTTTAAATTCAAGACGTCCCGCAACTATTTTTGACAACTAACTATATTTTCTTATAACTCGGAGTTTGGTCGATTTTTAAACCGAAAATTATTTGTTTATTTACTAAGAAATCCTAAATAATAAAATTAAATTAATTTAATTTAAATTAATTTAATTTATTTTATATTTATATTTATATTTAATTGTTGAGCTTATCTATCCAGCCATCGTTTTTAAGAGATAAATTTATTACAGGTCAAAAGTAATTACGTCGCTTAAATTCAATAAATTTGACAAAATTAAAATTAAAATTAAAATTAAAATTAAAATTAAAATTAAAATTAAAATTAAAATTAAAATTAAAATTAAAATTAAAATTAAAATTAAAATTAAAATTAAAATTAAAATTAAAATTAAAATTAAAATTAAAATTAAAATTAAAATTTTATATATTTTACTTTAATCATGTATAGAGTTCGCCAACTTTGCAAGAGAGGCAC
>CALNHX010011483.1:0-31765 GCA_940337035.1 Agriotes lineatus
GTACTATCTGCAAAAGGAACAAGGATATATTTGGATCATCATAATATTGCAACTTACCAGGAGCTAATTGGTGTGGTGGTGACATTTGAAAGGAAGAAGGATTGGTCTCTAGGAGCAAAAGGGGTTGTTAACGAAACGGATGCAGTTCTAGGGTTTCCTGATCAGCATAGGCGTTACCATTTGAAGAGTGAGCAGTAGGTGTTACAGACGGTCGACATCAGGGTCCATTCTTGGTTGGATTTTGGCAGTAAAAAGCAAAAGTAGTTATTAAGGTTGGTGTAACAAGTTTATGAAAGTATTTTAAATAATACTCAGTAAAAGAAAATATTACATTGGACTTGATATAGTGCTTACATAGGTGAATTGATTAATATGTGTGTTAAGGTAATATACAATTGTCAATACCTGGCTTGATGAGTTTTGAAAATCGGTTTGACAGCAAATGTCATTAACTATAATATTAAAATTCAATTAATAGAGATCTTGATTTAGCGAACCACCTGAGATAAGAGAACTTCATTTGAAAGGAATTATTATTTAATTAGAAATGGCATTGCATTAATAAAGGGCAAGTTTTAAGTAAAATATCAAATACATAATAAATGTTATGCAGTAGTAAGAGGAGCTAGTATTATTATATAATATAGGGCTAGCTTAAAGTGGAGCTTATATAGCCATTGCATAATAATAAAGTCGCTCAACGTGGTGCATTACATTACATAAAAATATATTATAATTCCTAATAACACAACTGCATTTCGCTTTACAATTAAAGTAAACAGGATGTGATCTGATACGCCAATATTTAACACACAGCTGGGGGCTGGGTTGTGATTATGTTACTGTTACGGGAATTTTCGTAAATGTGGCATTACGGCAATACACTGTAAGAGAAATAAACAAGCCAGCAAACGTGCCAAATATCGTTTAGCCCTCCCACATGGGGATAGGCTCAAACCTCGTGTTCATTAGGCAGACAATTACAAGTACCACATATATAGGTGTAAAATGTCATTTACAAATACAAGCGTCGGAATTAGTCTATGTATCTCAGATTTATTAATTGCACAACGAATGAGTCGTTTTAGCGATAATGCAGTAAGAAACGATAACAAAATTGAAGACGGAGGCTGACTTTCAGCTCGAAACGGTGCTAAGATGTTAGTGGACGACAACCTAGGGTCATCGGCGGAAATTTTTCCCCAATGTTCGAGCTTTAAAGGTGACCGACGGTGGCCCCTAGGAAGCAGGAACGACCCGCTCGAACATAAAATATGGGTACACAGCAATCAGGCTACGATAAAGCGCTTGTGGACCCGGGGTAGTTCAAGAATGAAATTCTTAGATACGTCAAACAGCACTTGATTATAACTGCACAAAATTTAATTCCAAGGAAGTAGGGCAAAGAAATTCCGTATTCGTTTCATAATCTAGTGTGACTATAAAGTTTTTTTATTTATTATTGACTAAGCCTAGTGCTATTAACGCTATTCTCATTTTTTCGTCTTCACATCCATTCTTCTTTCGTGCAGACCTTCATTGCTCATTATTAAATGTAGCTCTCCGCTATTTTATTATTTTATTTTATTAATTGGCTTGGTTGTGTGTCAATCTTCTCCTTCCTTTTGTGGTTTTCTTCACTCCATGGTGGCTAGCCTCTAGCAAATTGCACTATTCGTTCATGTTACGTTGCTTTTACGGACTGCACGTCCCACCATATGCATTTCAAACAGATTTCCTCGGCCTAGCCATCGTAACATTCTCTAACATACATACGTACCAACATATTCCATTTTTTATCTACTGCGAGCCTGTATTTTACAGTTATTTCTAATCATGTCAGTAGATACGTTGAGGCGAGTTTGGCTGTTCTAAACTCCCCTAAATCGGTCGACACTGTATATGCGCTAGATACTGGTGCTCTAAATTTTATTAAGCCGAATATGCTTGTTACTTAGCGAAACAAATCCACTTGATATACCAAGTCTTGACATGAATGAAATTTAACAAAAGGCACCGCTGCGCGCAAACCTCTATGAGCAGCAACGCTATCGTTCATATTGCCAGCTGTCATTTTGACGTGAATTTGAGTTAGAATATCTAATTTCAAGAGAAGAATAATTGACAATTTAAACAGTAAAACTTATTATCTATCTTTTTAATTGCGTGTTCTATTTAGTCCGGGTAGCGCCACCCAAGAGACGAACAATCGGTAATTATCAACGTGTTTGTATCGAAGTTTATAATAGCGACACCATGCGATCAGTTTGTAAATTAGCATGAATTGGCAATACAGGCACCTATTTATTATCACCATTTTCATCGAATTAGCAGAATTCAAAACCATTGAAAGTGATACAAAATGGGCTTAGTACGTCTACTCACGTTTCGTTTTCCACCTGTTGAAGAATCTGTACAATATCACAAAATTATCACTTCTCCAGCTGCTACAAGGGTAGACGCTATATGAAAATCGCATAACCTTATTTGTCTATAGGTCGTTTTCGCTGCACTATTTTTCTTACATCCAGAAACAATTTACACCTTGTTCGCTTCGAACACTAGATTTGTTACCGAAAATATTTAGATTTAATATGTTGAAGATTTTAACCTGATTTAAGACACCCCAATAAGCTAAAAGTGTGGTCGGTTAGCTCAGGAGGACGGACGCTGCCTCCATGTTTTTGTTTTCAGTTTGCATACCACAGGGTTATGTAGTCCGGAAAGTTGTTAGGCGCCACATGCTGCTGTAAGCCTGTAGATGATGTGATAAACCTTCCTACAGGAAAAAGGCTTTTCCTGGCTTGGGATTAAAATGTCTCACGCCTAATACATTGACACGACTCGCTTGAAATATAGGCGAACATATGACAGCCTAGTTCGGCATCCAGCGTCCATGAGGGTCTTTGTTCTCGCGTAAAGACGTCTAACCTCAAAATTTTGTAGTGTTTAGATTTTCTAAAATTAAAACAAACGTTGGGGCTATATTACCACGTGCTTATGCAGTTTAGCGCGCATTGAAAATCGTTTTATGCAGCTTGCACAGAACTACGCAAGCGCCAACCGTCGTCTGTTGTCGTCCAGCAACAAAAATTTGCAATCCATTCAAAATTCGATCAGGACGGTCGATATCGACCGCGATCTGTCGAGATCGACGTATTTTTTTTGTCAGAGTCCTGCCTTATGCTTATGATATTGCGTTTTCTGCATTCAGCTTTACAATGAGAGTAGGACATGTCAAACTAAATAATTCTATTTTACCTTATTTGGCTCACATTTTTGGAAATTTAAGGTAGGTACCTTTGGCCCGTGGCGTTATGCTGCTGATACTCAAATCACAGAAAATACGCGCGCAAGTTACCTATCGTGGTGCAATCCACAACTGGCAATTTTGACGGGCCTCAATGGGTCGCAAACTCTGCGTAAGACGCTCTGAACTACTATAGCAATGTACCTAATTCGTAATTGCGTCACAATTTGAAATGCAACTCGGCCGGTAAATATTTAGGACACATACAATTTTATATGGCGTGCTTATATATGATTCGGAGAGTGTCTCTTATGAGTCTCAGCCGGTCTCGAATATTTCGTGGATGTGAGTGCGAAAGTGAGAGAGAGAGAGAGAGAGAGAGAGAGAGAGAGAGAGAGAGAGAGAGAGAGAAGAATGATCTTTTCCGAAGAAAGATTGTTTGTTGCTCTAGAAATAGGTAGAAGTTTTGAAACTTAAGACATACCTTCAGCTATTTGTTGAATGTAAGTAAACACAGTTCGACTGGCTCAAATTTTCTTTATTTTGTATAGGCTTTCAAACAAAAAGTCTGTACACAGCTAACTTTATAACAAGTTTTATTAAATTCATAATGCTAATAAGATCAAACCTTTAAGTTAAATTAATTTAAAGCACGTGGATCCAGGCAACGTCTTCCATAATTTTCGACCTTTGATTTAGTAAAGTCGCTTACTCCCTGCACGGCTGTTTCATTTAAGAACTTCGCAATTTAATCCTATTATGCAAGTAGGCTCCTAAAAGTTTCCTTTGCAACAACATGCTTCTAATCCCCATAATCATAAGCAACAAGAATAACGAAGTTGTAACAGGGATCGTCTTTATTTGCAAACTTCATAATCTATATCGTTCTGTGGAACATGAAAGCGAACTTTGCGTCTACTTCGTTTCACCCAGAAGTTAAAACTGCAACCTTCTAAAAATTGATATATTCCCCAATCAGTTTCCAAATGTAATTTAAGAAGTTGGTGTGCGAGGCGCCGGAAACAGTTTCTCCGCATTCGTTTGTTCTTCTAAGGTGATATATATCGATCGGCGAATAATAAACGACACGGATTTATTGCGATTGAGGGCGCGTTCGGTGGGAACGCAATTTGAATCCGCAAACGCGCCTCATAAATGACTCGGTCTGTGGGGCTGACGACGGTTATAAGTAATTTAAGTTTTAATGAAGTATTCAGTCTAATTTATAACGCGTACGGAACAAAGGACGCCTGGATTAGTTGTGGAATTAATAATTCCGGCGAATTAAATCGCGCTAACTGGTGTTGGAGCACAACTTCTGAACAAGCGTCTTGGCCCTGCTGGCTATAAAACCGCTCAAAAGCACCATGTAGATATTCTTCAATTAAATCCCCCCAAATTACTCTTAGAATGCAGCTTTAAATAATGGAGCAAGTACCTGCGGCTACAGGAACTGCCGTGTTAACTCGTTCATAGCTGCCCTTTTGAATTGCCCAGCTTTAATAATGATTTTTTTTCAGGTGCCGAAAGAAGGCGTATCCTGCAGACCTTCCATCAACAAGCGTCATCATCACGTTTCACAACGAAGCTCGCTCTACGTTATTGAGAACTGTAGTGAGGTAAGTGTGAGACGTCTTGGAACCTGTAAATTGAAAGTGGATTCCTGTTCTGATTTGGCCCAAAAGTTTTTGCACCCATCATACCATCTGCCCCAATTAAATAAAATACTGTGACAATTTAAGTAAGATCTACTGTCTGTCGGCCATTAAACGAAATGTAACGTTTTACCATTCGTAAAATAATATACAGTATGTTAAAAAAGCCTCTCGTGTAGCTGTCTCTGTGTAACACTAACAGATAATTGGTTTCCACTCCGATTTGCTTTAGTCAACCAAACATTTTGTTGGCCCTATATGAATGCAGTCGCACGACAAATATTTACATATGATACCTCCAAAAACATCACCATAATACTACCACTTTTAAAAATATTAACTTCGAAACAATAGTTTTTGTAAAATGATTAGCCTTTAAGAACGTTGGCGTCAACAGTATCACCCCCAATGATGTTGCCGAATAACAATGTCGCCCATTAAGTGCTTACCAATAGCATAAGCCATTAAAAGTGTTGCCGTTAAAGATGTTGGTTTCAAAAATGTGGCTTACCTTAAATATTGCTTTCAATTATGTCTCCAGTCAAAAATCTAATCAAAAATGTTGTTCATCAAACATATCGCCCATCAAAATATTTCTTATCAATAATACCGATCTGAAAAATGGCGCAACCAAATATATAGCTTTCAAATATGTCGCTCACTAAAAATACTTCTTTTCTTCAGAAATGTTGCTTTCAATGGTGTCGCCAATTAAGAATGTTGTATATCAAAAATATCGCATTTAAATTATATTATTACTAATGTGGTCCTTGAAATTCACATAAAAGTGTTGCCGTTAAAGATGTTGGTTTCAAAAATGTGGCTTACCTTAAATATTGCTTTCGATTATGTCAAAAATCTAATCAAAAATGTTGTTCATCAAACATATCGCCCATCAAAATATTTCTTATCAATAATACCGATCTGAAAAATGGCGCAACCAAATATATAGCTTTCAAATATGTCGCTCACTAAAAATACTTCTTTTCTTCAGAAATGTTGCTTTCAATGGTGTCGCCAATTAAGAATGTTGTATATCAAAAATATCGCATTTAAATTATATTATTACTAATGTGGTCCTTGAAATTCACATAAAAGTGTTGCCGTTAAAGATGTTGGTTTCAAAAATGTGGCTTACCTTAAATATTGCTTTCGATTATGTCAAAAATCTAATCAAAAATGTTGTTCATCAAACATATCGCCCATCAAAATATTTCTTATCAATAATACCGATCTGAAAAATGGCGCAACCAAATATATAGCTTTCAAATATGTCGCTCACTAAAAATACTTCTTTTCTTCAGAAATGTTGCTTTCAATGGTGTCGCCAATTAAGAATGTTGTATGTCAAAAATATCGCATTTAAATTATATTATTACTAATGTGGTCCTTGAAATTCACATAAAAGTGTTGCCGTTAAAGATGTTGGTTTCAAAAATGTGGCTTACCTTAAATATTGCTTTCGATTATGTCAAAAATCTAATCAAAAATGTTGTTCATCAAACATATCGCCCATCAAAATATTTCTTATCAATAATACCGATCTGAAAAATGGCGCAACCAAATATATAGCTTTCAAATATGTCGCTCACTAAAAATACTTCTTTTCTTCAGAAATGTTGCTTTCAATGGTGTCGCCAATTAAGAATGTTGTATATCAAAAATATCGCATTTAAATTATATTATTACTAATGTGGTCCTTGAAATTCACATAAAAGTGTTGCCGTTAAAGATGTTGGTTTCAAAAATGTGGCTTACCTTAAATATTGCTTTCGATTATGTCAAAAATCTAATCAAAAATGTTGTTCATCAAACATATCGCCCATCAAAATATTTCTTATCAATAATACCGATCTGAAAAATGGCGCAACCAAATATATAGCTTTCAAATATGTCGCTCACTAAAAATACTTCTTTTCTTCAGAAATGTTGCTTTCAATGGTGTCGCCAATTAAGAATGTTGTATATCAAAAATATCGCATTTAAATTATATTATTACTAATGTGGTCCTTGAAATTCACATAAAAGTGTTGCCGTTAAAGATGTTGGTTTCAAAAATGTGGCTTACCTTAAATATTGCTTTCGATTATGTCAAAAATCTAATCAAAAATGTTGTTCATCAAACATATCGCCCATCAAAATATTTCTTATCAATAATACCGATCTGAAAAATGGCGCAACCAAATATATAGCTTTCAAATATGTCGCTCACTAAAAATACTTCTTTTCTTCAGAAATGTTGCTTTCAATGGTGTCGCCAATTAAGAATGTTGTATATCAAAAATATCGCATTTAAATTATATTATTACTAATGTGGTCCTTGAAATTCACATAAAAGTGTTGCCGTTAAAGATGTTGGTTTCAAAAATGTGGCTTACCTTAAATATTGCTTTCGATTATGTCAAAAATCTAATCAAAAATGTTGTTCATCAAACATATCGCCCATCAAAATATTTCTTATCAATAATACCGATCTGAAAAATGGCGCAACCAAATATATAGCTTTCAAACATGTCGCTCACTAAAAATACTTCTTTTCTTCAGAAATGTTGCTTTCAATGGTGTCGCCAATTAAGAATGTTGTATATCAAAAATATCGCATTTAAATTATATTATTACTAATGTGGTCCTTGAAATTCACATAAAAGTGTTGCCGTTAAAGATGTTGGTTTCAAAAATGTGGCTTACCTTAAATATTGCTTTCGATTATGTCAAAAATCTAATCAAAAATGTTGTTCATCAAACATATCGCCCATCAAAATATTTCTTATCAATAATACCGATCTGAAAAATGGCGCAACCAAATATATAGCTTTCAAATATGTCGCTCACTAAAAATACTTCTTTTCTTCAGAAATGTTGCTTTCAATGGTGTCGCCAATTAAGAATGTTGTATATCAAAAATATCGCATTTAAATTATATTATTACTAATGTGGTCCTTGAAATTCACATAAAAGTGTTGCCGTTAAAGATGTTGGTTTCAAAAATGTGGCTTACCTTAAATATTGCTTTCGATTATGTCAAAAATCTAATCAAAAATGTTGTTCATCAAACATATCGCCCATCAAAATATTTCTTATCAATAATACCGATCTGAAAAATGGCGCAACCAAATATATAGCTTTCAAATATGTCGCTCACTAAAAATACTTCTTTTCTTCAGAAATGTTGCTTTCAATGGTGTCGCCAATTAAGAATGTTGTATGTCAAAAATATCGCATTTAAATTATATTATTACTAATGTGGTCCTTGAAATTCACATAAAAGTGTTGCCGTTAAAGATGTTGGTTTCAAAAATGTGGCTTACCTTAAATATTGCTTTCGATTATGTCAAAAATCTAATCAAAAATGTTGTTCATCAAACATATCGCCCATCAAAATATTTCTTATCAATAATACCGATCTGAAAAATGGCGCAACCAAATATATAGCTTTCAAATATGTCGCTCACTAAAAATACTTCTTTTCTTCAGAAATGTTGCTTTCAATGGTGTCGCCAATTAAGAATGTTGTATGTCAAAAATATCGCATTTAAATTATATTATTACTAATGTGGTCCTTGAAATTCACATAAAAGTGTTGCCGTTAAAGATGTTGGTTTCAAAAATGTGGCTTACCTTAAATATTGCTCTCGATTATGTCAAAAATCTAATCAAAAATGTTGTTCATCAAACATATCGCCCATCAAAATATTTCTTATCAATAATACCGATCTGAAAAATGGCGCAACCAAATATATAGCTTTCAAATATGTCGCTCACTAAAAATACTTCTTTTCTTCAGAAATGTTGCTTTCAATGGTGTCGCCAATTAAGAATGTTGTATATCAAAAATATCGCATTTAAATTATATTATTACTAATGTGGTCCTTGAAATTCACATCCAAAGATATCCGCCAAAAAAGAATATTCCACCCACATTTATGCACTGGTTACATAGTATAATGCCATATAAGCAATAATAAAGGTAAGGCAATGTTTATTTAATGCAGTTCTTTTAACATTTTATCACCTGCAAATTCCATAAGTAGTAGCCAAATGATGTTTTTGTGCATCAACAATTTGTAGAAACTTTAAACAGATCTATAGCGAGGTTTCATGCGAGTGGTACTGTTGTAACAAAAGGTGGTGGACGACCAAAAAAGTGTACAGATGAAGCTATTGCAGAAGTGACTGATGAGATACATGCATGCAATTTTACGCAAAGATGTCCACGTATACCTTTATCGTTTAACAGCAGTTCATAAACTATTAGCACATGATATTCCTGCCAGGCTACGTTTTTGCCAATGGTTTTTACGTGTGCTTAACAACAATGATGATGTGTTCAATTAAAGGTTTTTTAGGAATGAAGCTTGGTTTTATAAGCAAGAATTTGTTAACTGGCAAAATTATCGGGCATGGTCCGCTGAGAATCCTCATGAGTTTGTTGAAGCACCTCTGCATGTTGAAAAGGTTGGTGTCTGGGCAGCTATAGTGCAAGACGTTTGATTGTACCAATTATTGTTAATGGGAACAATATCGCAGAAAGATATAGAGAGGAAATTTTACAACTTTTTTTCTACGAACTCCACGATGACGAATTACGTGAGGTTATTTCCAGCAGGATGAAGCAAGACCACATTTTACAAGTGAAACTTTGCAGTTAATTAGACAGTTCGTTGATAATAGATTTATTAGCCGAAACACGGAAGTTCATTGACCTGCACGATCTTGTGACTTGACACCGTGTGATTTCTGTGTATGGTTTTCATCAAAAATTCAATATTTAGAACTCCTATTAATAATTTGTAAGAATTAAAAGGGCGAATTATTGAGAAATTTGAAGAAATAAATAATGTTCCACGTAACTAACCAAAAGTAAAGACTGGGGAAAATAACGGGGATACAGCAACCACTAAATTACAAAGACGCGAGGTCTTTGAACACCTCAATGGTTGTTACGAGCGCAGACCGGAAGTCTTTCAAACAAAAGGAACCCGATAAGTCAAAATTAGGTTCAGCAAGCAGCTTTACCACGATAGTGGGACGAAATCACCCTAGAAAACCTGGCCGCAGAAGGAAGTCACTAAGCAAGCGCGCTAAAACTCGCTTCATTGAAACGAATAGTTTCGCGAAATAGAATAGATGATATGTAAAATACAACAGCAGGCGCCTGAAAAGCTAAGAAAGTGCCAGATATCACGCGCAGATTTGATCAGATGAGCTAAATAATGTAATAATGGGAATGATTTTTCAAATAAAGTCACAGCTGTGGAACAAGAGACAGGGATCCCATTTCGATAAATTGACTAAAAATTCCTAACAGCATATTCTTAACCAGAACTTAATCAAAATAACGCTTTCATATGAGCCTAACAAAGCCAGAAAACATCACATTACTCGGGGATGGAGAATGCGAGAACCCAAGTCAGAAATAACTATGGCTTAAGAACAGCAGATAAAACGATATCTTTTGAACAAAGCCTAGCAATTAAGTAACTTTTAAAATAAAATAAAAACTAAAGTCAGGTAACTCACTGGGGCTAACCTTAGGAAATAACGCAAAATAGCTTCTTGCGTCAAAATTAATACCACGTATAGCATTCGCAATGACAATACTTTTACAACTTTATTAAGACCGTTTTTATTTGGCGAAATCTTTATGGCAATATTAATGATAGCGATGTTATTACTAAAAACTATGTATGGCCGTTGACACTTATACGCACAGTGCTGCTTCGTTGTTTGACAGTTTTGGCAACACCGTTATTAAAAATACCTGTATTTGGTTGTTGATGTTCTTGAAGGCAACAGTTTTGAGAGTGGTATTATTTTTTGTTTGCGATAATCTTAATGTCAGTATTTATAACAACAACTTTACTGATAGGCAATGTTTTTTCTTAGCGGCGTTTTTTAAGACGACATGTTTGCCAGTGTCATTATTGATAAGTACTGGTTTTGGTCGGTGACATTCTTAATTGCAATATTTTTAGCAATAACTTTACTTATACGCACTGTGTTGTTTGGCGACATTTGGTAGCTCCGCTATTAAAATGCGCCATATTTGGTTGCCCATATTCTTGAAGGTGACATTTTTTCCAATGGTATAGTTTATACAGGGTGCCCATTTTAAAACTCCGAGCTTGAATTTCTGTAAATAGGCAATACACAGTGCAAATGTAAGGCGACAATCATTTTAAAACCAAAGTATTGCTATAATTAAGATTAGAGCAATCATATTTCAGTACTCTTGTCGGTTTAATTTAAAGTCAAATGTGTGTTCTATTGTATATTGCCTATTTATAAAATTTAGGTTCGGAGTTTTAAAATGGACACCTTGTATATACCATTTCTAATTGGAGACATTCTTAATGGCCATATTTATGACAACTTTACTTATATGAACTGATTTTGATTGGCGTTGTTTTGCGAACACAACATTTTTGGCAGTGACATTATATTGGTTTGGCTTGGTAACATTTCTAATAGAAATATATTTAACATTTAGTATCGACATTCTTAACAGCGATATTTTGATAGCCATAGAACGTTTATTAAAAATATCTGTATTTAGTTGCCTAAATGATTTTAATTCATTTTAAGAAGAATCGAAAATTGTATAGTAAAACAAGAAGGAAAGCAGAAAGTGAACATTACAATTAATGCAATAGAATCACTATTACTGGTTTATTGTTTGCTGGTTGGTTGTTCTTAAAGTTTTTATTTTATTTCATCCTATCGTTCACATCTTAAGAGCTGTTAGTTGTAGGGAGTTGGGATTGTTCTGATTAAGTATTGAAATAATGTTTGAAATTACATTTAAGAAATCGAGTTGACAAAAACCGCTCAATACTGTCTGGGACGAATGCCAGATAATTTTCTATGCATTCAATTCCATCCGTCGCATGCATCCGAACGGGGAACTACCGCGTTTGGGCTCTGGCATTTATGCAACTCGAGCGACGATGTTTCGACATTTCTGGTTTCTCGTTGCGGGCCATAATTACACACAAATTACTCGTCGCCTAGATTTGCGAGGACATGAAGGAAGCAGATTAGCCTCGCGTATCAACTCCACGATCCGTTCCATTATAAAGTCAATTTCGCCAACCGAAGGCCTAATATCGCATAGCTGGTGACTTAATGGAAGCTTGGACGCCCATATATACAGAACTGTAGATCCTCGGCGAAGTAATATGCCTCATTGCGCGGAGAAAACCGAAAAGTCGAGATGTTTTGTTATTTATGGTGCTATTGGACATCTGGAAATTGTTATGATATATTATTCAGCTGTAGAATGGCTACGGAGAAGTCAGTTCTTAAAAAACTGAAAACTTCATAGATTTCACAGGAATGTCATAGCATCAAACTTTACGTTTGAGAAAAGTATCAAAAATTCGTCAAAAATTTCACAAAGCAAAAGAAGCATGGGTTACACAAAAATATAAAGGGATCAAGAACTTCCAACGTAAAAATGATATTCTTAATTTACATAAAAAAATAATAGTTAACGGATAAAGTAAAACAAACAATAAGCGCACAGTTCACACTTGGTGCGCGCAGTAAGCCTTAGTTTGCTTTCTTCTGGTTGAAGGCTCAACACTGAAGGGCAAACTTCAGCCGAAATTCATCGTCAGATGAGTACAGTTTATGAGCGAAGGTTCTGTGCGAGAATGGTGGAGAGAGTTTAAAGAAGGAGCAGAAAGCCAACGTGAACGATTAGCTGAGTGACCATCAGGCGGCAACTTTTTTTGAGGAAGTCCTAAAAACCTCGTGCCACGGAATGATAAGTGCCGTCATCGAAATGCCGATTATGTAGAAATATAGCTGAAAGATGTACTTACATTTTCTATACAATACATGTTTCATATTCATTATTGCCTTTTATTCTCAATGAATCGGAGGTGGAAAAAATATCCCTCGTAGGTACCTAAATGCTCGACATCGCAGCGAATATCGATTTGAAGTTAAATTTAACTAAACCCTCAAAGATGGGCCAACTAATCTGGATCGGTTTGAAGAGACACACTCTCAAATTGTTTGTGAAAATTATACACTAGCGATTATACTCCAAATTAGAAGAGGACAGATGCAGATCTATAGAATCACTCTAAAGATATCATGGGTAGAAGGAACTTCTAACATAGATGTGCTACAAAACAAACACAAAAAAAAGTTATATTAGACATAATGCACAGCGACGCCTATAATTGGCTTAACGGCTGTTGGCTGAGTGCGAAATAAAGAAATAAATAAATAAAAAGCCTAAAGCTTTAATATTTTTTCGGGAGAGAAATACCAACTTTTTCAGATTATTATGCAAGGGAAAACGTAATTTGGACAGAAATATGCTATGAGTATGTAACCTAAGAGAATGGTTCAACTGTAATTCCAGTCAGGTATGTGCCTCAAATACAGCTATTTTTTCACAATGCTAGCAAACATTTTCAACATGTCAAATGTAAATAAAATACTACTAAATCGTATGGTAATGTACTCAAAAGTCACTCTTAAGAGTTTTCAGTAAATTCTTAATAAGTTTGACGTAAATGTTCAAAGAAGCTCGCTGTACATTTCTAAAACTTAACTGATAATCCTCTAGGAATCTGTAATATACAGGGTGTTTCTAAATATCATGTACATACGGAAGGAGGTAATTCTTTGGCTTAGTTCATAACTAAAAATTCATATAAACATAGGTCCGCAAACGCTTCGTTACCGATCTACAGGGTATTGAAATTTCAAGATTTTTTAGTTTTTTCTTTATTGCTTCTGCAGTTTTAGAAATATTTAGCTCAAATTTGGAATACAGGTTACGCTGTAGGGCTTACATCATTGGACATATCAAATGGTTCTGAGAATCTACAGGGAGATATTTTTTTAGGGGTTATGCCCCTTTTTCTCCCCCTGAACTTTTTTTGCGGTACGCAGCTGGTAGTAGATTCTAAAATACAGAATGAGTTTTCTGTTTTATTTCGAATCTTTTTGTGCTCTAGAGATCTAGAAATCTAGACTATTGAAATCAGGGGACCTAGGGAGGCATGACTGAGGTCCACCCGTCCTATCCACTTGTTCTCATACACTTCAATTAAATTCTCCCGAAAAAAATATTAAAATGTGCTGGGGCGCCATCTTGCATATACGACATTTGATTTCTCCACAAAAGAGGTAAGTCTTCGAGTAATAAAGACAATTCGTGTTGCAAAAAAAGCCTGTATGAGTGACCAGTAAGTCGACCAGGCAAAAGGAAAGGACCAATCAAATGATCTCCAATTATACCACCCCATACATTTAATGAGAACTGCTCTTGAAAATGCGTTTCTACAACTCCATGTGGATTTTCTTGAGCCCATATGTGGTTGCTATGAAAATTTGTAATAGAATTCCTTAAAAAATTGGCTTCGTTGGTAAAAAGGATTTTACAATCAAAATTGGGATCTACTGATAGCCTATTAAGGTACCACTGGCAGAAATTAATCCTTAAGGGAAAACTCGAGGAAGGAGTGCCTGCACCTTTTGAACGTGGTATAGCAGAGAATCACGCAAGATATGCTAAACAACTTGATGACTAATATTTAAATGTTCAGAGATTTTTCTGGTGCTCGTGTCTGGATGTTCTTGTATTTCATTTAGAACAGCTTCTTCGATCTGTGGTGTTCTAACAACACGTGGTCTACCTGCATTTTTGCCAAAGTGTATGAGTGTTTATTGCTTCGATATAAATTGGCCGAGTGCGACAGCACGAGACCAATTTTGAAGCAATAAATGAATGGTCCTCGACACCGGAAGGTAAAAGAGGCTATAGATTATGAATGAAAAAAACACGAATAAACACTTTGACAAAAATTCTTGCAATTCGTCGGCTGCAAGCGGCATTTGAAGGACTATTCAACGAACAAAATTGACATTTCTTAGTAATTAATCAATTTTATCACGTCCTCTTTGAAAATAAAAATCTGTTGACGTAAAATAAATTGTTTGTCAAATTTGACATTTCTAATATCATATTTGATTAATTATACAGGAAATTAAATAAATGTCGCAGGAAGAGAAAAAAATTGTCATTAAAACTCCGCTAGCGGAATTGTTGCACAATTTTACGCTGATTGGTGGCAAATGACATAAATACTAAATTATGATTGGTGAATAGTTAACTTGAAGGGGGTGAGTTGAATAGTCAGTAATAATAGGACGAAAGGTCAAAATATTGCCGACAATAATTTTTGCGATTCAGATACGAGTTTCTGTGGCGACGAAAATAACGACGAGTGCTTGCACGAGTCGTTATTTTTTAGAGCAACAGAAACGAGACAATCAGAAGAGCAAAAATTGTCACATATAATCTCATAAGAGCATTAATTCTTTCCGGAATTTTTTTTGAGTGCGTTCCAACAACGTCGTATTAATTAGCCCGAGCAGGACGCGAGGGCAAATTGGACGTTGTTGAGTGCACGAAAAATAATTTCCGGATATGAATTAATGCTCGAATGCAGATTCGGTAAGAAAATCGTAACGACACAAACCCTAAAAAGAAGTAATGTCTACCTACAAAAAAATTTCAAGAAATTTTGTTGTTGTCTTGGATACGGCTCGTGAACTAATTTTTCTATTGGTCATTAATGAGTGTCGTACGATTTTCTGCAATATTTCGACCTAGAGTCCCATTCGTCTTGACAATTTAACTTTTAAATTATTGAAAACTAGCAGACCAGTGAGACAAATGTCTCATTTAAAAAAACAAAAAAGACCGTTTTTCAAATAAAACGCGTATTAAATAAAAACTGTACCCAGACCTGGAAGGTGTCAAAGTGGTTGCCTAACCGATCGAGGTTTTAAGGCGCAGAGGGTCGCAGCTCCGTTTGGCTGCTGAAACAGTTTTTATTTAATACGCGTTCTATTTGAAAAACGGTCTTTTTTGTGATTTCTCGAAAACCGGAAGTGTCACGTGACTGAAATTCGGTTCCTGACCTGACATGACCATTCCAAACATATAACTTTAATAACTTTTTTCTCTATCTCTTACGGTTTGGCTGCTGAAACAGCGTCCCGGACGGACGGAAATCACGTGATTTCTCGAAAACCGGAAGTGTCACGTGACTGAAATTCGGTTCCTGACCTGACATGACCATTCCAAACATATAACTTTAATAACTTTTTTCTCTATCTCTTACGGTTTGGCTGCTGAAGCAGCGTCCCAGACGGACCAGCGTCCCAGACAGAAAAGTCTATTATATATATGGAATGGATGGTTTTACAAACAAATAAAGCTTTTGTGAAACTAAAATCTAAGTTGTTTTTCATTAAAAAAGTTACAGAAAAAATTGTCGCTGAAATAAAGCTCCTCGAATTATTTTCACTAAAATAATCGTTCGATTGGTAGTTTATTTTTAATTTGAAGAATGCCATTGGTAGACAATGACTGACACCAGTTAAATTGTCAATGAAATTTTACGGGTTCCAACAATTTTAGGAAAGTTTCTATTATATTTTCAATATGCTGCTAATAATGTTTTAGTATATTTGCAGCAATTTTGCTTTTCATAAACCGGCAACAAATTTAGTGACTTTTCAACAATTGCATTTAGTCTTTAACACTGTTAAACCATTTATCCACAAATATTTAGTAAGTTTTTATTAAAATTCGAGTCATGGCAACTTTAAATTACATTTTTAGGTAATTTACAACATATAAATTTTTAGGAAGTTTTCAGGTAGTAATTAACTTACTGGAAATGTTTGGTACATTTTTAATACAGTTTTCGAAAAATTTGGTGCACATTTTTAGCAAATTTAGAAATTCTGTAGGATTGCAGTATATTATCAGTAAATTTTACTTTTAGTATGTTTGCCATATATTTTTTGCAAGTTTGCCACGAGTTTGTCGTAAATATTTAAGAAACGGGCAAATGTTCAGTAAGTTATGAATTTTACCAATTTCGAAGCAAATCAATAAGCTTGCAAGAACTTCGGCGAACTTACATTATACTTCCTGCGAGCATCAGGTAAGTGTTTAGAAATCGTAAAATGTTTGGCTAATAATTTTTAACAAATTATCTAACAGGTTTGCACAAAATTAATAGTACATTTACAGATGCCTATAATAAAGAATTACTAATAAATTTCTCAGCAAATGTGCAGCAAATTGATATCAAATTCGCAGCAAATTTTCAGTAAATTTTTACCAAGTTTGTACTAAACTTTCGGCGTATTTGCAATTTCATTTTTAGGAAGTTTGCAATAAATATTCAGGTAGCTGACAAAATGTTCAATAAGTTTGCAAGAATTTTTACCAATTTTGAAGGGAATCCTCAATACCTTTTCTGTTGGATAAACTCGTTACACAATTTGTAACAAATTTTGTACAAATTTACAATAATTTGTCAGAAAAATTTTAATCAGTTTATAGTAGTTTTAGGTAAATTTAGATTATATTTTCAACTATGGGTTCAGGAGGTTACAGTAAATTTGTAGAAATCGTACAAAAAGTGTCACTAAATAGAGTACATTTTCAATACTTTGAATCAAGTTGTTTGTTATTATTAATGTTTGGATATGTAGAGCACAAAGCAACCACTAATAGAGCGATTTCTCCCATAGTAAGCTTGTATAAAAGTTTTAGCGCCCTACAACGGGTGGGCCAGAAACTATTCCAGCACGGCGGCAAAATTTAAATACGCCATTAGTACGATATTTGGATTAATCAAGGATATGCCGTCAACACGAATACAAATTTTGCATATACATAATTTTCCTTCATCAGAATCTCGATTTTAAAGTTTTGAACCGCATAAATCGGAATATGCAAAATCTTTATAGGTTCTGAAGTTTACAATAATTATGGAAAATTCAAACAAAATATTTGGGAATAACAAATATATTTTAAGTAATTCAAATAGCAATATTGTTTAATAAGTATTGTCAATCTTACAATAGTCGTGCTCAATTGCAACAATTTTCTTTGGTTCAAAATGCTTTTCACGCATTTTAAATGATTTGTTGGTGTCAGTTTGACGTATGAGTTTACTATTTACGCACTTTTCAAAAAGCGTACAGGTGACACCAGCGCCTCGTGACGGGTGGGCCAATCTCTAACAATTATTTTATTTGACAGATGCTTTCAGAAAACGCTACTATTAGTAGGTTTTGCTATGCCGTTGGGAAATGTGTGTCTCCTACACTAAATCGGCACAATTTGAAACAACACTTTTTCACCTACCGACCCATCATTAATTATAGTTTGGTTCACAACCTTGCCGAGTGTAGAGTCCCTGTATATATTACCTTATTATATACAGGGACTCTAGCCGAGTGGCGACACTAGCGCCTTCCGACGGGTGGGCCAGTCCTTAACAATTATTTGACAGGTGCATTTAAGAAACTCCTCTATTAGTGGTTGCTTTGTGATGTAGAGCACCAAGTACCGTTGCGGCCAACTCAAAGTGCACGGCAGATTTTTAGTTTGTAATACGATATTCTAATCATAGACGTCGAGTTTTGACGTTTACGTTTGTCATCAACTGTCATAGAACTGAAAACTCGGAAAATTCCCAGACATTTGTCAGAAGCAGATAAAATGCGAGCTATTACAAAACTGGAAGAGAACTGGTCGCTGAGTCGAGTCGCAACAGATTTGCATGTGAGCAAGAGCTGCACTTTCAAAATTAAAAATCGTTGGCAGCAGAGACTTCTGCAAGAAAAGTTTTTTTAACACCAGAGAACAAAGAATGAAGAGTAAGTAGTTTTCTCAGGTGAAAAGGTATTTCAATCATTTACCAATTGACGATTAATGGTGTGTAGACCACAAGATTCAAGATTTGAGGAGCAATATTATGTTTCTGTAAAAGTATGGGGATGGATCAATGCTCACGGATCTGGGGCATACTATAGAATTAATGGTTCACTGAATGCTGAAAATTATCGCAACATTTTGCAAAATGTGATGCTGCCATCTGTAAGAGAGGTCTTTCCTAATCAATTTACTTTTCAACAGGCAAGATATTACCTAATTAATGAATTTTGTTTATGTTAACGTAATTGATAACATTATTTTCACAGGATAACTGTCCTGTGCATACAGCAGGGGTTGTTCATTGATGGTTTGGTGAGAGTAATATCAATGTATTACCATGGCCTGCAAGAAGTCCGGACTTGAACGCCATCGAAAATGTTTGGGGCTATTTAACTACAAAAATTTATACCAGGGATTTTGTACCAAACAAAACCGATGAATTATGGGAAAGAATAAGAAATGCTTTGAAGGAACTGAGAGAAGGATACAATATGGAAACATTGGTCAACTCTATGCGACACAAACTGCCAAGCGTAGTAGCAATTGAATACTGGTACATATTTATTAAATACATATTATAATATAGTTTGTTTACTTGTAAAACTTTGCTAAAATTCAAACATTAAAAAAGTAATACCTATTCTTATAACCACAAGCAACGCCACTGGAGAAACCCCCATTTAATAAGCCGAAAAATCGCAAAAATAACCATAGTAACAAAAAACCGTGCACTTTGAGGTGTCCGTAACTGTACCTGTTATGGTCGTATGGTCAAAGTTCTACTAAAATTTTGCTGAGACTAAGAAGTACCAACCCTAGCAACATATGACCCATGGTTGCACTTTTTTCCAAAATATGGTATAGGATCGAGTTATTTATTTTTAAAAACCTCACGGGGAACCGCGACCGAAGTAACGAAATCAAGGAATCAAATTTGAAACAAATTTTCACAGAATTTATTCTATTATTAGCTTTTGAAAGGTTTACGCTACATTTGCAGCAAGATTTTGACTAATTTTCTAACTAGTTTGAAACCAGGATATAGATAATGAATGAATGAAATGTTTAGCAAATTTTCAGTATTTTTTTGCCTTATAGCAGTATAACAGTAAAGTTTCAAGAATGTTTTATTTAGTTTGCAGCAAAGTTTCCGTACATTTTTACGAATTGTGTATTAAAAAAAAAAGACGACATTTTTTACTAAGTTGACATGCTGCAGCATATTTTCCACTCTTGACGAGTTTGTGTACTGTAGTTTATTTTCAGCAAGTCTTTAGTATACATAGGTATATTCAGTAAGCTTACAGCAAGTTCTAGTATTTTGTAGTCGTTTTTACCAAATTTGCAGTAAACATTTGCCGAGTTTTCAATATAATTTTGAAAGTTTCTGTGCAGCGAACTTTCAGTGCATTTGCAGTAGTTTCAGAAAACTTGTAATAACCTTGGCGAAATGTCGCGGTGTTAACACTGTCAAAAGTGAGTGAAAGTTCGAATTTTGGTTAATGACACCTCGCCATTTCAGCTGAAATTGCCAGCGTTTAGACATATTTGCTCGTTTAAAAATTTGAGTTTGACTAACACGACCGATCAGCATTAGCTCAGCAATTAAGCGAGATTGTATCGGTTTTCGATAATGTGAAGCCAAAAGCATTGATCCGCTTATCGTCTGCTGAAATATGAGAGAAACTGTAGTTGCATCGGTCGGATACGACGAAAGCACGTAAGATACCGGCATCGAATAAATAGCTACATCTTGATACAAAATGGTCTTCTAAATCCAACGTCCGAGATAGCCTGCGGCTATCGAGAACGTGACGTTACCAGGAGATATCGGCTTACAGCAGGATAATCGGGGCGAGCAGAATGCAAACAGAGCCGATTTGGTAGCAATATGTGAAAATTATAATTATAAAGAAACAACGTCAGAGCAACATACAGTGTGATCCCGTAAACGGTAAGAGATGCAGACACAGTTAAATAAGAAGAAATGTGCATCTTAGTCCACATGCTTATAATTAATTGTTCCTATAGTGCACACGAATGTTAGAGCCCACTTATAGCTCCAGATTTACGGAAGAGACATAACAAAGATACTTGTGAAACAGTGAAGGGGTTACAGATGAACCGACTGGCGACGTCATAAATTTTGTATTTTAATAGCATTTCTGATTAATGTTTGTCCTTAGAACCCGGAAATAAATCCAGCCCGTAACCGTGCAGCATTCGTGCTTCCCGTTCCGAAGAATCAAAAAACGCTGCTAATGGACTCCCCTTTCAAGGGGTTTGTCTCACTAACTCGGCCCTTTTTCGGCCACTTCCTAATTTCGTGCGCTTTAAGGGGCGTAATTCAAAGTTGTTCGAGGAAACATAACTGCGGTAATTTAATAAAGCTGCGTGGGCATTTAATTGAACCGAAAAGAATTTCTGCTCACGATGTCCGCCTGTGTTTTATGAATTGCCAAGTTTTTCTTTCTTTTTGCGATGCAGTGGCGTGAAAGCCGCGCTAGCTAAATACAGAAATAAATTAAACCGTTGTTTTTCGTTTTGTTTCTTTCTCCTCGGTGTTGTGTGACTTTTGTCACTAGTATTCAAATTATTTAACATTGTCGCTGACTATAGCTTTACTGGAATGTTATTTATTGTACCTACATGAAGTATATACAAGAGAAATGTTGTTTATTAGATTTGTTACAACTCAAAACTTGTCTTCTTCGAAATACATTCCTCTTGACTCGGTACATTAGTTCCAACTTTTCTTCCACTGCAGGAAAATAATTTGGTACTCTTTAGAGTGGCCTCCAGCGTTTCTATTGCATCTCATCGACATTAGCGCAAAACGTTTTCCTTTTATATCACGTTTTATATGTGAGCCCTGGTGAGTAGGGTGGATATGAGACAACTGGCATTTTATTTCTGGGACGCTCAAAGCAGTGTATACAGGGGCATCGACGCGGTGAAGGATCCAATCGCCGCGGCTACACTCCAAGACAAACCACTCACTTTAGATCAATGATCTAACAACGATCTTCAAGCCACATTAAAACGAGACGTTTCGTACTCTTAATATTTAAATAATTAGTTACCCTTTTCGTTTAAATTGCTAACTCAGTGAATATAAAATTCTCTTACTACCATAGTCGTATTTGCAAACTGTGAATCTGCTAAAACAGAAAGGTTGTCCACCCTTGTGGTGTGCTCGGGCTGAAACTGACTTCAAACAATGCATAAGATAAGCCAATTTGCTTACGCAAATATATTATCTTTAAGACACATAAAAATGGTCTACGTGCAATATAGACTGGGGCTACTCGTATATATGTTTTAAAAATACATGAAACAACATTAAAAATAACGTCGAACTAATTGTCTTTAAAAGACAAACGTTAAAAATGTCTGTAGACGGTCTTGGCTAAAGCCGACTGCTCATATTCGCAAGCATTAAAACCGAACACTATTTACACACCAAAGCACATTCCTTTTATCACGATTCAAACACCTTATCGCTGAAGCCACAATTGCTTCCTGTAGGTATTAAGTTCACATATTAGCTTGCCGTAGAATTACGTCACCGAAACGTTAGATGGCGTGATACGTGGATAATAACCACACCTGATGCGAGAAACCCCTGCTTGCTGGCAGACACCCCAACGACTGCTGATGTCACGTCTTCACAATGGTGTGACGAATATACTTGACTGCTTTACAGATTGTACTTACTCTGTACAGATTAACTAGGCGTCGCTGGCTTGTTGCACTCAAAACTTATGCAGCAAGCTTGAACTACTACAAGGCTTCCGCAATTTCTAATTTAACTTGCCGTAGACACAATGCACATGCATCCTTAGGCCAGAAACGACTGAGTCTTAACTTGAAAATTACAGCAAAAGATAATTAATTTCAACATCCCCTCGTTCTGCGACAGGCTCTGCAGTTGTACCTATCGCTGTACATGCGAAATTAAGCTTTACAATTCGGTCATACTCGAAGATCGAACTCGCACACATTTGATTATCCTAAAGTGCAACGCTTAAATCTAATTAACAATAAAAAGAGAAACACAAATTAGCTATGAATGTAAACATAACAACAAACCGTACAGACGAGGAAGACCAGAGGGCCGTTTCATATGGTAGCCAAAAAGGGTATGGAAAAGGATACAAGAAAGAAAGAAAGCTCTAAAAAAATTTATTGCAAACCAACACAATAAGGGAACAAGACTGGGACTGGCTAAAGTATTTTACATATCTATATGAAAAAACAATATGTAATCGTAAAAAAGAAGAAAAAAGTGATTACCAAATCCCATATGCCCCCTATGTAGAAGAAGTAGAATTTACCACAGCAGAAATACAAAACAAATAACGAAAGAAGGCAAAGTTCTAAAAGAATAGCAAAGTAGTATTACTATAACGATCTTCAAGAAGGCAATAAGGCGTTATCAGGAAATTATAGATGAATTACTTTACTAGTCCGACAGATAGAAAATCAATGAACTACAATAGCCCAGAAATTATATGATTCGTCGACTGCTCATATGGCGTTAGAAATTTTCAGTTAATTTATCGAAACAGTATCTCCGCCTTGGACAGTGTCTCATGGTCAACCTGTGTAACTTTATTTGCAAGGTTATTTTCGTAAGTCCTAGCGCGCTTGCTTGGTGACTTCCTTCTGCGGTATGGTTTTCTTTCTGTCTGAACTCGTAACAACAAATCGTTGGAATTTTCGGAAACCTCATGTATCTCCGTTATTGTTCCCTATCCTTATTATTGGTTAGTTACATGGAATATGTAAAAATACCATCCGGTGGATGCATGCGGAGATAGCGTTGTTCTAGTTGGTTCTATTGTTGGCAATTTGTCCTTACATATTTTTCATCCCATTTTAGATAGTTTTTGATAAGTCAGTACCTCCTTATTACTCTACTTGGGACTGTGTTAGATGACTCGACGTCACTAAGCGATTCACGCGATTAATCCAATTATGGGTTGTCATCAAAAATTAGTCAAACCCGTTTTACATAAAATTCAATTTCAATCTAAAAATCCCGAGAGCCGGCCCTGTATTTCTAAAAGCTGTTACCGATTTATTTAGGTCACATTTTAAGATACAAACCATTGACGGAAATTCTCCGTAAGCACTTCTGTGCCACGTTCAAATTGTTTGGTTCGTTTTGTAGCCTTGGGGCTTCCAGTTATATCCAAAGTCCGGTTGAACTCAAATCAAAAATAATCACACCCCAATGGAATATTTCTTTATAAACATTTTCGCTTCGCACGCTAATGTGTTTATTTCGACACCCAGGCGCCTTCAATACAAAATTCTCGGAACTTCTGTGCAGCCAGCGCATTTTAAACTTAAGCTCCCTTTGTCTTACGCGATAAAGAAATGAGATTTCAAATGTTATTTCGGTCCATATCAATCCGGGGACTTTTCGTAGTAACCCGATACTTTGGAATTCGCTATACCACAAAATTCTTTGTTCAGGATTCAAGGCCCCTTTCTGCCCAATTAAGCTTACCTAGTAAAATTTCCTTTTATTTCACAACGCGGTAAGGAATGGTGCAATAATGAGAGGAAGAATTTCCATCAGCGGTTGCAAAAGTGAGATGGACTCTTCTTTGCCGCGGGGGCAAATCTTTAAGCCCGCGCGTTCGAAATTTTAATTAGTAGCAAGCTTCCGACTAAGAACGTTGTCAACGAACGCTAGCCCCGGTGCCTCGGCCGGGGGCTGCGCTACTTTTGTGAGTGCCCTGTGGCCAGTTTCGTTGCCTTGGTATTAAATCGACGTGTTGATTTCTTCTGAACTTAAGTGAGTCAAGCTCGAACCTTTTGAAGCAATTTATTGTTGGTGTGCGGGCAGAGGAAGTGTAGTGAACTCGACGTTGTTTAATGAAGGGCCGATTTTCGTTTACTACAGTTGGTCTCCGGGGAGACTTTTGGCACTTTTTGCCGATCCGATTAGAAACGATATCTGAAGAGCCTTAACTAACTTTTTTCCCTGTTAAGTCGGGAAAAGACTATTGCGTAATGCATATTTGGGTCAACGTCGGGTTTAATTGGGCCGCCGCGCAACATCGTATTGGCTGCTGTCACTTCTTCGATTGATGGTTGCTGTCTTCAATCCCCTCGAGTCTCGCTGCCTCTTCTGGAGAATTTGCTACACCTTTTTCACGTCTCGCCAGGCCTCCACGAGAACGAGTACATCTGCATCTAACACTGCATGCTTCAACTCAGGTAGGCGCCTTGTATTGTACCAATTAAATAACTCTGGTGCCTAACTTAAGGTGCGATTTTATATTTTATTGTGCGTCAGTGCTTATAAACGTTGCGTACGTCCGCTAGGACCTATGATTTGTTTCAGTTAATATTTACCAGGGGCTTTACTCCTGGCGTCCATTTTATGTCACTTGTCTTGGATAATATTGTGTTTTTTTGTGTCTTTGTAACTAGCCCTTAAGATATATTTTGGTTTTGTGGGGCCCCCTTTCACATTCACGTAGGATATCTTTTTTTTACTAAATTTAAACTCACCTCCGGGTGTGTGTTTTAATGTACCGATTTGTGTAAACTGTCATTTGTGTCTTTAAATAATAAACTTGTTAAAGTCAGTTCATTCTTTTTTATGAACTTTGAAACCCCTTCTGGGTCATTAACTAATCTAGTGTGGCAAAGGCCAAATGTAATTAATTTTGTGAAGTTAAAGCATGCTCTTTTGAGTAAGGAAGCCCCAGAATTTGGGCCAGTCAGTGTTCTTTTGTTATTCTTTAGTGACGGTGGCCTTGAAGGTAAGTGATTTAACGACAAGGTCACCCGGCTACTCGGAGGAGGCTTGGTAAACAACAGGCGGAGGTGTTCAGCAACGTACTTGGAGGACTTCTACATAGGCTACGTGTATTGTTCTTGGTTCTAGACATGTTAGCCACCCCTAATCAGAACCAAGTGGCGCTCAGGCATTTCTCTTTCTTTTAAGCAAGCTTTAGGGTAAGTACCCCGTCGGTTTTTCATTTAAGTCTTCGAACCACGCCTTCCCGACTGAGTTAGTGCGCGTAATCGGAGCAACAAAATCTGCTCCAGCACATTAAGAACTGTGTTTTCTAGGGAAAACCGGCGAACCCTGTAGTTTGTACCCGATTTTGGACAATAATTTTGATCATTGTCAAACTGATGAATTTATACCGTAACAACTGGAGATGGGTTGCTAAGCCATTTTACATCTGAAGTGAGTTTTTCCGAAAGGACGCATCTTATTGTTTCAGTGCTTGCTAATTGATGAATTAGAGTTTCTAGTTTATAGATTTTGGTTGCTAGGTTACAGATGTTTGCCCCTTTTTGGCTTTATTTTTGTGGACTTCTTTTTTCTACGTTGGTACTGTGTTACTGAGCGAGATTGAAGCCACATCAGCTTCTTTGGATTCAACAAAAAAATAAGCGACAACCTTGCTTTCATAACTAAATATTTTTGCAGAAATTCAAAATATATTGACGTGAATGAGTTTAGAATCTGCGACATTTCAATTTTCCTGTATATGCTGAATTTATATGTGTATTTCCTACCTACCTTGCGTTTTTTTATTTGTGCGCTAAACTTAAATTTGAAATTAACATACATACGTTACGTTCTGAACGCTATGGGTACACGTCATGGGTTTGGTATTGGGTTCTTCTCAATTACTTTCGTACCTTGTTTTTCGATATCATAGATTCAATATTTTATTTCGGTACTAGGAACTGCCCTCTTATGTTATTTGTCTGCATTTATTGGAAATATGTATCACATTAATTGCGACGTATTTATGTTTTACTTTCTATAATTGGTGTCATCAAACAGTCCCCGTCTGATAAATGTATTTAAGATATCTCCCTTCAAGTAGTGATTACCGGATCACGGGGAATATTCCAACTTAGATTCTCGAGTTATTGAACAATAAACTTGTTGGCGCCATTATTTTCTTTTGATCGTTTTAGTATTAACCCACTCCTCCTCCGGAGTAGCTCAACTGGCCCGTTGAACGCTATTGGTTAGGGACAATTTTGGATATTCACAGCTCGCTATTCTGCTTATATTGAAGTGTTGCGATATTCTCATTCGTTTTTTAGCACTTCCGTCTAGTACAGCGTTCATCGGTCACATAAAGGCATTTAAGTGTTTAATTATATTTACGAACGGACTTAAGATGAATTTTGTAATCATGTCTCTGAATTTAGCTCAATTGCAAAAAATGCAATACAGATACTGATTTACAAATCTTAATGAATTTTATTATCATCTGTCTTGAAGCAAACTTTTTGGGACAAAATATGAACAAATCGGTATGTGAAGGGCTGATGATAATGTGTAGGACAGTTAACTTTAATACAGCTGGTTGGTTGTAGCATTTCACGTCTCCCTATTTTCCTTTGTTCTTTTCATTTCATGATAGGCGTTGCTCTTAGAATTTTACAGTATTTGATGTATAACAATCACGATTTTCCTTTGGCATTTATTACTGGCATTCTTCTTTTAATACAAACTTACATACGTTGAAGCAAAATATATTTGATAATTTTATTAAAGGATTTGTGTCAAACGTTTTTATAAAGTTTTAGTTTTAATGTTCGTAGTGTGAGTCAATTAATTTTTTTAAAGATTTTTTTTTGCACATAACTTGCTCAAACTTTTTTACCGCGTTTGTGTTTAAAAAATCGTGTCAGATGCTAAACATATGAAGATGTTTTTACATTTCTGGTCATTAACTTTGTACTGTAACGCCCACTATTAACGATAAATACAAAAGCGACCATTCAACTTCAAGAAATAATTACACCTGTCGATAAAAGCTCTAGGCTGTTATTATCAAAAGCCGTTGTACAGATGTATGAGTATAATTACATACCGGAGTAAACATGCTGGCGAAGCAAACGTTTTTTCATGTGGAACACCAGCATGGTGGTAATTCAATATTTTCTGTTATTCCTTTATGACGACGCGTAGTGTAGGACATCTAAATTAAGTCGAGAGGGTTATTACGGTGTGCTAATTAAATTTGAACCCCGTTTATAACATTCTGCAGACACAATTTATATTTTGCAAATTGTTATTTTAGGTAGTTATAGTAAAGTAAAGCTAAATTACTGAAATATCATGTTCTCATGCTCATTTTGCGTAAATTTCAACACGCTAATTAATGGTCAACCCAATTTCGAGCCCTTTTGCTGCGTATTTTCTGCTCTGCACCCAGCACGCCTTTAAAGCGCCTCCAATAAACAATCCCAAAAAGTTTAATCAAACTATCGCACTTCTTCGCCATTAATCAAGCCGATGCTTAGCTCAGCAGGCTAAGGCCTGGTCGAACACAATAAACACACGTGCTGAAGCATCGATCCGGCCTGCTTTGATCTCCTCTGAATGAAGCTTCATTTTCTACTCAGGCGAGCCAGAAGCAGGGGCACACTTTTATCCTTGATAGTATGTTGGGATTTCATGCGAGTTAAGTTTTAATAATGGAGCTTCTTCTGTACAAAACAGCCCGACAAACAGGCTAAATATGGAACTTCAAATAAAGCCTCTGCCAGGGATGCGTGTGGAATAGCAGTTTTCCAACAGCGATTTCTTGCACAAGTGCGAAGCGTGAAAATTAATTGCCCCAATTTTCTTTACTTGCCAAAATTTTCTCACCTGGCAAATTATCTGTGACAATACCCTACTAATAGCATTTTTCGGTTTTTTAAGTACATATTATTTGGATCTTACGTTTTAATTCTCCAAATTTAGCTTCCGGATTATCTCTGTAACTAATCTAATGTAGCTATACAATAAATAGTTATACTAGGTGGCGCAAAAGTACCTTCACGATTTTTAATTTTAATAATTCTTTCTGGAATTAATATTTATTGATTTGCTCTTTTTTAGATTAAAATAAATACTTGGGAGTTTCGATATAGAGCGATACACGCCTGCAGAAACAATAAAGACCCTAACCTGCAAAGAACTCCTCGTGTTGAAGTCGTTGGTGCTTCATGAACACTTTCCTGCACAGGTTGAATATTTTCAACGGATCTTGTTGTTCGAGGTCTTCCTGCCCTCCTTGCGTCTCCTACTGATCCTGTCTCTTCAAATTTGGCTACAAGTTGCACTATCTTATGGTTAGCAGGAGCATATCTGATATTAAAATATCGTCGAAAGTTTCTCTAAGTAGAAATAATGCTTCTTCCGTTTTCCAAATAAAAAGTTACGAACTCCATATCGAAACTCCCAAGTATTTATTTTAATCTAAAAAAGAGAAACTCAATAAATATTAATTCCAGAAAGAATTATTAAAATTAAAAATCGTGAAGGTACTTTTTCGCCACCCAGTATTATATGTTCGCCCTGTTTTCTTAGTTAATACTGATTTCTACAAGTGTGTACGCTTAATGCATTTTCAATTTTATTATCGCTGCCTTTGTTCAATGTTCACTCATGCTGTGTTTTGAATTTTGTATGACCGTTTTCCGCAAGTGTGTACTTTTTGTATGTTTTTCGACTTTAAGTTTGCAATTTTAATAAAATCAACATCTCCAGCCCTCGTTATTTGAAAATATCCGAATAAATTAAGTATACCTCTGATTGTTCGCCCTTCGCCCTTATGCCGAGTGCTCTTCGATTGTGGGTGCTTATGTTGAAATCTACTAATCACGATGCTAGAATCTAAATCAATAAGATCATATTGTGCGCTCGCGTTGCGTCCATAAATCACCCCACGAACGTCCAACATGGGCAGCTCATAAAAAGTGAAAACTTTGAATAAACCAGCTGTGAAACCTAAAGCAGCGAGTAACTAATTTTGGATGTTACGCTATGCACAGCTGAGTGACTACTGTCGTAAAGTGAATAATGTGTCGTGAGTGACAAATTAAATCCGCAATGCGAATATAAAAAGCACGAAATTTAAAACTCAGGTCTTGGAAACCTTACGCCTGTAAATTGTAAGAGAACCGGGAGAAAACATCAGGTAGACAATCAGCCCTGTTGAGGAACAAAGATCGGTTGCTCAAGAATCGGAGTCGCGCAATAGAACCGGATGACGCAATCCGTTGGGATAAAAGTGACTTAATACTTCGGCCGAGACGACATCCGGTTGCAGCAGAAGGGTAATAAAGCAGTTCGAAATCTCCGGCACTAGAAACCAAGCCCTATTCAGAGTCCATCCGGCCACAGACGAGCAATGAACAACCCTCCACGTGCCCAACCGGAGAAGCTATATAAAGATGGATCCGGAAGCGCCAGCGTCTACCTATACTGTCAATTCATTCTAGTCGTTCAGTCGGTTTACGACTATCAGCATTCCTGTGTCTACAAATCGTCTGGCTCGTTTCGAACCCGCGTGACTTTCAATCCTTTCATTAAGATAGCCTGTCGAAATATCAGGGTGCGTTAACTGTTAGCGCATAAAGTTGTTTTAATAGCGCACTTTGTATTTGTATTTGTATATCCTGCTACGTGTATGTATATCTGTGTAATCTTCAGTAAAGTTTGTTTAAGTAAATAAATGATTGTTGTTTTCCATAGTGTTATAATTTCGAATATTGAGGATGTTAGTAGTAATGTACTTCCTGCAATATTCGATGTTCAACGTTATGATGACGCAGTAATTTCATAAACTGAATCTTCTGAAAAAGTAACGCTACTATTTTTCTGAATTATTATATGCTACCTGACAACATTAGTTTCAAAAACAATTGACAACACGTAACGTTTAATGACACCAGTTGGCCATAATCTAGCATGTGGATCAAGCATTTTATTTTTGTAGCAAGTTGAACAGATACTTCATCTAACTTTAAATTTCCCTTTCGGCATTTATTGCGCATACAGTTGTTAGCTCGTACAATTTCCATCTCAGTCCGAGTTGCCTGGTGTTTTTACTGACCCTAACAAGTACTATTTCAATATTTATAAGCACATTGCCTGTTGCCCACTGTACTTTAACGTTTAATGTTATAGCCAGTTAGTTTAGAAGCTCTTAGTCTTTATGAGTCTATTAATTTACGTTTCCATATGCTAGCCCGGGATGTGTTTATATATTGTTATAAAGTAATTCATTATATTAAACCTAACTTTACATTTGAGCTTACACCTTTAACATAACTAGTTTTCTACATATAATACGACTAGTTACCTGGCATTGTTATGATCAAACAGATATGGCGTCATAATTAAGATTAATACAATAACATACTTTTAAAAGAAACGAAAGCAATGGGCAAGACAAAATTCGAACTCTAGAAAAACATTTTTTGCTCTCGGAACCTTCCACGCTATTGGTTTTTGAGGGTCCGTGCAAACGGCCCGAAATAAATTTGCCTTATCTTTAATCAACTCCGTTTATTTGACGTAGTTAAATGGACGACAATGGACCTTTATTAGCTGGAAACATCGGGAAACTGCCTGTATTTCACTCCTAAATTGTACAACTTACATGATATGTTATCTTGGAGCTGCAATAACTAAAAACGGGCGAAGAGCAGGAAAAATCCAAAATGGTTTGGCAAACATTCAAATTTATAGACAATTGGGGCAAAAATAGTCGACACTCGGAACCACTGGACTAAAGTTTCTAGCAATCTACGGGGCGCAAATTCCTCCCATCGAACCCTCGTCCTGGCGTGTGACAAATATTTAAATTGCTTTTTAAGCTGCATGTTGCTCCTGAGTTTAATTTTGTGTAAATTAGAAATAGAGCTCTAAATTTGTTTAATTAAAAACGTATTAATCAAAACACTCGATTGCTTATTTTATTAGCATGTTTGCTTCCTGGGCGCTATTATATCAGCAAGGAATTGCGGTTAACTACATTTATCATATTTAAACAGCTTATCTATACTTCCAATATTTATAACATAATTAAACCTGATTTACATTACAAATACGCGTATATTTATTTGTATTTAACGGCGAACAAGCACCTAAAGCACCAGCCTCTACACCGCAAGGTAAAACGAGGTTAACGATAATACATACATACATACATACACTATATTTTGAAATTCCATCCTTGAGCGCGCCTTCCTTTGTGTTAGTTTCGGCAAGGTGCTGTATATTTTGGCTTTTCAAAAACACAATTATATAAA